>PVJH01014458.1:0-57247 GCA_004026705.1 Nesogale talazaci
AAAAAAAATATTGAATGTATTTGACTATTTGAAAATACTGGGTTGAAAAAAAACAAACCAAACCACAGTTACAGAAATCAATTTGGTGATATCTAAAACAGATGGAAATTGAGCTACCACACTACCCAGCAATCCCCCTACGGGGCATATACCCATTAGAAATAAGAAACAAACCACGACCAGACATCTGTGTGCCAATATTCTTCGCAGCACTGTTCACAGTTGCAAGGAGTTAGAAACAACACAAATTTCCATCCACAGATGAAGGGATTACAAAACTGTGGTACATATATATAGTGGTGTACCACACATCCCTAAAAACCAGTGATGAGTGCAGGAAGCACATCACCGCATGGGAAGAACTGGAAGAAATTATGCTAAGCAAAGCACAAAAGGACAAGCACAACATGCATTCACTGAGGCAAGCTCAAAAATGCAAAAGGGGCACAGGGAAAAGCCACTTTATCCACACATTCCTGGGGTGGAGTCCAGGTAATGTGCAGGGGCCAGACTACACCCCAGGACCTATATTGCAGCCAACTGAAGAGGGGGAGGAAGGAAAACCAAGAACACGGGCAGCAGGGGAACAAGGCACTGCGCGCCAAGGAGAGGGTGTTGTTTATATATATATCTCCACAGGGAACGAGGGGCCAGTCTTGAACCCAGTGCTCCAAGATGAGAATACAACACACGGACAGGATGCAGGGAACCAACAGAGGCCTGAGGGGCTGGCCACATTACCAACTAAGTGGACAACTCCGCCACCCTGCCGGCCCCGGAAGAAAATTCATTTCAGAGGACTGCACTGAAGCTACAGCTCAGGGAAAGGGGCATTTCTGATCAGAGCACACAGAGGCAAAGGAAAGAGGAGGAAAGTAGAGCACAGCCTGATCCACCGAGACCTGAGGCTGACATTCCTGCTCAGAACAGCCAACGCACAGAAAGGACCATAGGGCCGGCCCCACCGCAAAACATGATGTCCCTTGCTGATCCATAGCCCTACAAGGGCCAACACCAGACACACTGCGGGAACTGTGCCCCATCTGACCCCACCACACTGAGGGAAAACACTAGGGCGTACAACAGAACAGCAAGGGGAATAGAGCAATGAAGTCCCCAGGGAATACCAAAAACAAGACTGTGGGGCTAGGGCGTGGCACTCCATCAGACTTGACCTGCAAACATTCCTAAAGGTCAACAAACAGACCTTGAACCATTTACAGGTTTTTCTTTCTTTCTTTTTTTTTTGTCATTGACTTTCTTTCTGATTTTTTTTTTGATTGTTGTTGTTGTTGGAGTTAATGTTTTTTGGGTTGTTTTTTTTTTTTTGTGGCATCCCTGCCCTGGTGGGAGTAGGAAGCCCAGCCTTGCTCCTGGAGAGCTACTGCTGGATTTGAACCGTCAATCCTGTGGGACACAGTCCTGCACACAACCACTACGCCACCAGGGCTCAGCCGGAGGTGTTGTTTTATTTTCCATTGTTGCTTTGTTTTGCTCCTCTTGCTGCTTGTGCATATTATTATCTCCACATGTCTATCTACATAAGATAAGCAGGATAAGCAAGCTGGAGAAGAGAACAACAGATTGACAATAGTGGGGGGGGGGGCAAGGGAAAGGAAGTGGGTGTTAACAAACCCAGGGACAAGGGAACAAGTGACTGAAAACTGACTGGCGAGAAAGGAGTATAGGAGTTCTGGAAGGGCTTGATCAAGGGCAATGTAACTGAGAGGAATTACTGAAACCCAAATGATGGATGAACGTGATAGTAGGACAGGAGAGTTAAAGGAAATAGAGGAAAAACTAGGAGGCAAAGGGCATTTATCGAGGTCTAAATACAGGCATGTACCTTGTGGAAATACTTACATATGATGATGGGGAAATAGATCTATGTACATATATTTATAGGTTTAGTATTAAGGAAGCAGATGAACATTGGGCCTGTCTACTCAAGTACTCCCTCAACACAAGAACACTTTGTTCTAATAATCCGGCATTCTGAGATGCACATCTTCCCAGCACGACCACTGAAGATAAAGGTGTGCATAAGCAAATGTGGTGAAGCTGATGGTGCCAGGCTATCAAAAGAATAGTGTCTGTGGCCTTAATAAACAAGTGGCCATCTAGCAGGGAAGCAACAAAGCCCTGATGACATCAAAGACCCACAACAAAAAGTCATGTCAGTGTGAATGGGGGCAGGGGAAGTGCGGAGTGGAGGCCCAAAGACAATCTGTAGGCAATTGGACATCCCCTTACAGAAGCATTGTGGGGAGAAGACAGGTCAGTCAAGGTGCGGTGTAGCACTGATGAAACACACACCTATCCTCTGGTTAATGCTTCCTCATCCCTCACTATCATGACCGTAATTCTACTTTAAGAATCTGGTTAGACCAGAGCATATACAAGGGTACAGAGAAAAGCTGGGAACACATGAAATACAGGATATATAAACTCCTCTGGACAAAGATTGAGAGTAGCCATTACCAGGAGAGTAAGGGGGGTTGGGGAAAGGAAGGGGGAACCAATAACAATGGCCTACCTATAACCACCTCCCAAGGGAATGGACAACAGGTTAGAGGGTAAAGGGAGACATTGGATAGTGTAAGACATGGAAAAATAATAATAATTTATAAATTATAAAGGGTTCGTAGGGGGAGGGGGGCAAGCAAATGAGAAGCTGATACCAAAGGCTCAAGTAATAAGAAAATGTTTTGAGAATGATGATGACATCGAACAGTACAAATGTGCTTTACACAATGAATGGGTATAGATTGTGAGAAGGGTTATACAACCCCCAATAAAATGATTTAAACAAAAAAACCCCACAAAATGGAGAACTAGAAGCCACAAAAGAAAATACGATCAAAACTGTGAACAATGAGCTCTAGACTCCAGGCTAAGAGATTACTGACTAAGGATTCGACTCATTATTATACAAAGAGTGGCCTCAAATAATGGAGATAAATGAGGCAAGTCACCACTGGAGAGGCAAACGGCCAATAGCCGGAAGCGTACATGCGCCACCTTGTGAGGAACCACGGAAATGAAACAGAAACCACCCCCCTTCACCAGATACCTGTATAAGGACAAGTGGCATCTGAGGTGAAGCTAGGTATGGGGACAACAGGGGTTGGCTTGCTGGTATGGCCATTCTAGCAGCACGTGTGCACATATACACACACACACGTACTTTGGAAGTACTTATACACAATCAAGGATAGATATAAACATGTACAAGGACCATCTTTGCACCACTGATTTTTAACAGTAAAAATGTATGCTTTAACAGAATTCATACAGATGAAGATGCATGTCGATGTTGGTTGCTTGGGGGTCAATTCCAAGTCACAGCTACCCCATTATGTTCAGAGCAGAACTACCCCACAAGGAGTACCCCACAGAAGCATACTGCCAGGCCTATCTTCCATGGTATCACTAGATGGGTTTGAGCCACTAGCGAAGCACAAACCATTTGTTTATGGCACCATGAAAAAGAAGAGGAGCTATTTGTTTATGCCCAAGAAAGTCTCCAAGCAGAGGGGGCATGAAGTGCCTCTTATATATTCTTTAAAAACTGTGTGCATATGCATGAAAATTTCCAGGAAAAGGAGCATAAATTCTGAATTATTAGCCTTAATTAGCCCCAATGATAGAAGTTTACAGCGATAAAAGAAGTATTTTCCTAAATTTCAAAAAAAGGTAATTCTGCTTGAATCGAATGAGAAGTTTCCTAGTTCTTAGAGCATTTCACTCATGTCAGCCGTTAGAAGCGTCCTGAACAGAGGAGCTGTTCCAGGTCACCAGTGTTACTCACAGCCTGGGAAGTGGACACAACTGTTGTGCTAACCGGCACTTGTCGCATACTGGGGGCTCCAGTGCTGATGCTGATGGGGGCGGTGGCAGCCCCCGACGCCACTGCCACAGTCTTGGACACAGCTGCATTCATACTAGGCAAGGACACGGCAGACGTATGCACAGCTCCGGACCCACTCGTCAATGAGGTGCCCTGCTTGGCATGGGCTGCGACTGTGATGGTCTGGCCTGCTTTGGGAGGCATCATGCCCAGACCCTGCACGATGCGGATGGTGGCAGCTGGCTTTGCTTCTGAAGAGGCAATTGTGCTTTTCCCCTTCTGGTCTGCCACACTGACACCAAGTGCTGGCATCAAGCGAAATGCTGAACTCGACGCTTCTGCTGGCTTGAGGTCAGGAGTCACCTTGACCACAGTGCCTGCTGGAGTGGATGAGGGGGCATTGGCCGAGGTGGCCTTGGCAGGGCTCTCACTTGTGTGGACGGGGTTTGAGGTGACATGTAAGGTGGCCGAAATGCCTTTGCCCGCGGTGCCGCTTCCAGTGCCAAAGAGGTCCTGGGTCAGTTTCACGGTGGTGACCTGGGACTTGGCCAGCGTGGCCATCATGTCCGGAGTGATGCGCAGGACAGTCTGGCCTTTGGCATCTGTGGTGATGGAAGAGGGCGGTAGACGCAGCACGTCCTTGCCCTGGATACGGAAGTTAGTGGCTGTGAGAGGGATGCTGCTGCCTGTTGGGGGCTTCACCCCAAGCTGCCCGGTGATTGCCACCTGTAGGGAGAAGGAACAAGACTGATGAAGGCGCAAAACAGCAAGTTAGCTAAGAAGTATAAATTCACAAACCTCCGTTTCACAAATAGGTGGTTTAACTTTGAAAAATCATAAACATTCATAAAATTCCAACAAACAAATCAATCACTGCTGTCAAGTCGATTAAGAGTCACATCTGTAAGGACAGAGCAGACTGCTTGCCCCTCGGATTCTGCGGCACTAAATCTCCTCAGGAGTAAAGAGCCGCCTCATCTTTCTCCCTCGGAGCTTCTGGAGGGTCTGAATCACTGACTGTGCAGTTACTGCCTGATTTTTAACCCCACTATACCACCAGGGTTCTTTCATCACAAAATAACAGAACAGTCTAACAAATAAATGTATCTACCACCCAATCACAATGATTGTAATTTTGCTGATCTTGTTCTATCTTTCCTTCCCCTTTGGCAATGATTGGGGGCTAGGAAGGGAGTGGGGAAAATGTTAGAATATTAATAGCTAGAACATTAGTAAATCCAAGATATGTCAGCTCACTAATCAATACTTACTTCTATATTCATCTCCAACCTTATAAATTTTAACAATACAAAGCTACGATACTATGGGCAACACTGAAAACTACCCTCGATAGATACCTCTTAAGAAAATAGTATATACCAACATTTCCCCAACTATCTCCAAATTGCACACTTATAGCTCCATTTTGAAATAGGTAGTATGACAATAAGAACATAAGAGTTCTTATGACAATAAGACAAGAAGAGTGTTGGGGTTAGGATTCTGGGTTCATACATCAACTCCACTAGCTTAAAACTTCTAACTGTGGTCAGTCTTCACAGGTGACCCTGAGACAGTCAGGCACATGGTGTACTCTCCCAGGAACAGTACATCCCAGAGAGACAGTGTCATACCCATCATCAACAAGAACAATTTAACATTTATCTTGAAGAACGGTGCTGTGATCGGATAATATCCAAAAGGAAAACTACCAGGAATCCAGGACAGATGATCCCTTCAGGACCAGTGGTGAGAGTTGTAATACTGGGAGGGCAGAGGGAAGGTGGGGTAAACAGGGGGAACTGATTATAAGGATCTACATATAACCTCCTCCCTGGGGTACGGACAAGAGGGAAGTAGGTGAAAGGAGACCTAGGACAGTGTAAGACATGAAAAAATAATAGTTTACAAATTATTCAAGAGGGAGGAGGAAGTGACGAGCTGATGCCAAGGGCTTGAGTAGAAAGCAAATGTTTTGAGAATGATGATGGCAACAAATATACAAACGTGCTTGACATACAATGGATGGATTATGATGAGTTGTATGAGCCCTCAATAAAGTGATTTTTTTTACAAAAGGAAAACGATCATATATACCCAAGCATATACAGCAGTTAATACCACTATTAATCAAATTTATGGACTATTCAATACAGCCAGTGATGAAAAAAGTGAAGAATTCTACCAGACTGAAATTGAACAAAACAGGCAGTCAAGATGCACTGATAACTATTGGTCATTAGAATTCAAGAGTTCGAAATGAATAAGAAGGATAAAAAGTTAAAAAATAGGGGCATGGGGATAACAACAAAACTGGAGATCATATAACAGAATTTTACAAAATCAGTAACTTCTTTTTTTCAACACAAATGACAACTACACAGCTGAACTGTGCCAGATGGAATGCACAGGATGGACTCAGTCTCATCAGACAAGGCCGTGGCCCAGCTATTCGAACAGACCACCTAGTACTCGCACCCAAGTTCTGAAAGAAGCTGAAAATAAACAAATCAACAGTAGTCAACAACAGCCAAAATACAACCTTGAGAACATCCCACACAATCTGGAGACCTAACAACAGATCAGATGCCATGAGGACCAGATGAGTAGGGGATGGCATCCCTATCATCACACATGTAGGGAAAATCAAAACAAAACCAACCAAACTCACTGCCATGAAGTCGACTCATATACAGATATATGCATCTCCCGGCAGCCCTCCAGGACATAAGAGAACTGCCTTGTGGGTTTCTGAGACTGTGAACTCTTTAAAGGAGTAGAAGGCTTTACACACACACACACACACACACACACACACACACACACACACACACACAGTGGAGGGTGGGTGGTCTTGAATAGTAGCTGGAAGCCAAAAGTATAACCCACTATGCCGGCAGGGCTCTGAAATGCAAGAGTCCATTAAAGGGATGGGAAAGAAAGGAAAGACAAAAATGATTGTAAAAACTTGCTCTTGAAAATGTAAAATGCGCAAAGACCTGGAATTACAAAACCAAAGGGGAGGAACATGTTTAGCTTCTCTCAAGCTGAAAGTAAAGAAAAAAATTCCTAAACCTTGAGTTGAAATATTAAGGAATTCTATAAGGAAAATGTTGAATTATGCAAGAAGCATCAAAAGAAGATGGGCGAGAAGAGAGGGATGGCCACCAAGTAGCAACCATGGAAGAAGCCTCTGCTGCTGGTCTCAGAGATAGCCCAGCAGCCTGCCTCCAGCAGTCCACGGGAGAAGCAAGTTCCCTTCATCTTAGGGGACAGAGATCTTCTATGGTTCCCCAGAAAATGATTTCTAACTCAACTCTTAATATTAAAGGCTAATAATAATGTTTTTTTTTTAATGGAAGAGATATATAGGGTCACTGAACCAAAAAATATTTCCTGATTAATATTCAACCATTCAAAGAGACAGCACATGGTCAAGAACCAGTTATGCTGGAGGAAGCCACCGAACACGCTGGTGAACAACAAGAATCCAGGGCTCGACGGCCTGCTGACTGAAATGATCCCGAAAGCTGACGCAGCATTTGCAGCCCTCAGTTGTACATGTCAGCAATCTGGGAAACAGCTCCCTGGAGGAGATTCAGATCTGTGCCAATTCCAAACAAAGGTGAGCAAAGAAATGAAGATTTTTGAACACTATGATCAATTTCACATGCACTTAAATTTTAATTTTAATGAAATTAAAAAGTGAGACAATTCAAAAGTGAATGGAGCGCAGTACACCGACAGGAGCTGCCAGAAATTCAAACAGGATTCTGAGAGGCCGGAAGCAGAGAAGATCAGAAAGATGTTTACTTGTGTTCATTGATTATCCCAAAAGGGATTAAACTGTATGACTCATTAACAAACCACAGAAAATACTGAGAAGAAAAGGATTCTAGAATACTTATCTGTGCTCGTGTGAAATAGGCACATAGACCAACAGGCAGCCATTGAACAAAACGAGGGAATGAACTACACAAGGTTTAACATAGGAAAGGCCTCCACCAGGGTGGTAGCCTTTCACAGTTCCTTCTCAGGCTCCTGAGCAACCTATGGATGACACAACCTGACTCCCTGATGCATCTGAAGTCAGTGCTCATGACTGCAGTCAATGCTGCAAAAGACTTCTGTAATGTCTTAAAGAGAATGAGGTGAAAGACATCTTTTTGTTTTGACCCAAACCATTTAATTTTCAATTGCCTCATATGGATGTGAAAGCTGTACACTGAATAAGGAAAACAGAAGAATTGATGCATTTGCATTGTGATGCTGTCAAAAATACCAAACACATCATCGGATGCCAGAAAAACAAACAAATCTGCTTTGGAAGAAGTAAGGCCTGATGGTGAGATTTCACTGTCTCTTGTACTTTGGATATATTAAACAGGTCGGACGTAGAAAAGGAAGCCCTACTTGGTACAGTGAGGATCACAGATAATGGGGAAGACACGCAGTGAGATGGACTGGCAAGCGGGCTAGACTAACACTGTGGCTTCAACAGTGGGCTCACAAGGCACGCCCAGTGTGAATACAGTGTGGGGCCGCCAGTGCTCCCTTCCGTGGAGATGAGCATGAACCGACTAGCCGGCAGCTCACAGAAACAGTAAGAGGGCCGACCTCGGAGGCAAATTTTAGCTTTAAAATGGATTCACCGACAAAATAAACTGGACTACCCCCACGGACTGTGCTGCTCTACACGTCAGTTATACAGAATCAGACTGCAACACTGAGTACACGATGAGAAGGCCAGGAGTCAGTTGCAGGAAAACGGACAGCTGGAAAAAGCAATAGTGCTGACACTGCAGGGACGGTACGTAGACTTTCTGTACGAATAGCTGGGTGGGAATCGACTTTGTGGTGTACACTTTCACCTACATCACAACATAAAACCAACAAATAAATAAAAGTAATGTTGCTGCTTGGTTCCGCTGAGTCTATTTCCACTCATTGTGCCCCTGTGCGTAACAGCAGCAAACGCTGCCCACTCCCTATGTCATCCTCACAACCATCATGCTAAGCTCTTTGTGCCAATCCGCATCACCAAGGGCGGTCTTCTTTGTCGCTGCCCCTCCACTGTATCAAGCACGGTGTCCTTCTCCAGGAACTGGTCTCTCCTGACAACATGTCTAAAGCACGTGAGACGAAGCCTCACCATCCTGGCCTCTAAGGAGCACTCTGACTGGACTTCTTCCAAGACAGATTTGTTTGTTCTTTTGTGCATTTAAGGCAATTGTAAATACCATGGTGAAAAAAATCTCAGTTAAGAAGATTGAATTCTTTTCTATCTATAAGGTCCTTAGCACAGAGCAAGTACTCAGTAACTACTGCTAGCAGTACTAGTAGCTGCTAGCTCTAACAATTCTTAGAGGTTTAATGGCTATCTTTTTATATGCACATCAAGAAAGTATACATGCACTCTAGCCTTTTTATTCATAGTCAAATGCCAAATACCAAAAGCTCAGGCAACACACAAAAAGACTATATGGAAAGTAACAGAAACACAATAAATTTCAATAAATTAAGGAGCAAAAATCATAACATCCTTTCCCACAGATTCTCCCATCCAAAAAGGGTGTTCACTTACCTGCTTAATGATGTTCTGCCCTGTGACGTTTTGAATGACAGTTGCTGTGGAAGAACTTGGCGTCAAGCTTCCAGGAGAACTGGTGGCTGGCTTGCTCACAGAACTGGCAGCGGCAGGGAGGCCTGTTACTGTGAGCCCCGTCGGCCCAGCTCCAGGACGCTGCACCGTGGTTGTGGTAGCCTGGGCTTTGACTGGAACAGTGGCCATCACTGTCTAGTTCAGAACATGAGGCCAGAATTTGGATTAGACACTAATGGGTAGATCAAGCAGAATCTCTAATACCCAAGTTACCTTTCCTCCTAACTCCAGCTGGTCCCTTCACAACACAGTCTAATTAATAACAGTGTGTGAGACTCATTGCTCTTTAAAATGAGCATCGTACATTTCTGGTATTTATAAAGACATCTTGATTTTCTGTATGCATTTACATGACATATCTCATTTTAACCCTAATTATACACTAAACGTATTAATGTACTTATAATGCAATTGCAAAAAGAGGTGAAGAATATTTTCTAAAATTACACAACCAGTTACTATGACACAGCCAAGAGCAAAGGCAGGCCCACGCATGAGTTACTGCATTCAACATTATCACACTAACGATACTCAGGACATGCCCATGTGACTCATGAAACCATCACTGGTCCATTTTTCCTCCTCTCCAATGCCCTTCAGAACCCCTGGTACCTGGGGCACTACTTTGGTCTGTGCAGCAGTGGCTGAAACCCGGATCTGCGGCCCTGCTTGCATCTGTGGCAGCGTCTGTGTGGATCCTGTGGACTGCTGAGTGACAGCAGGAAGGCTAGACTGGGTCACCACACGCACCTGCGGCAGTCCAGCAGAGCCAGAGTGACTCACGACCCGGGCAGCAGCTTGAGAAGTTGGTGGAGTCTGGCTGGAGGTTGGGGACAGCATTGTTCCCAGCTGGGGCATTGTGGGTGAAGACACCAAAAGAACACTAAGAAGAAAATCAGGAAAAAACAATAAAACTTAGGGCGGGCACACACAAGATTTTTAGGGCTAAAGCTGGGGAAGAAAGAGAAGCGCTTACCTCGAGTTAGATTTAGCTGGCTCTGAGACAGTACTCGGGGTACTTTTGCTCACCGAAGAGACTAGTGGAGGGGAGAGAGGCGTAGCAGGCAAGGCTGGAGTGGTGGGAGTCACAGGAGTAACAGGGGTGGGCGGCATGCTGGAGTCACTGAGGCTCAGCTGGCTCTGCTCAGAGGAGCCACTCCCAATGACCTTGATTGAATTTTCCTTGCTATTAGACTTCTGTAAACAAAGGTACAGACAGTTCAGAGGTAGACTTCATGAAGGTTCAACTGAAGGAATGTGCAGCTTCTGCTGTGTGTGAAATCAACAGGACAGACGTCCTACTGAGGTCACTTACCACTTTGGAGGGAGGCTTGGGTTTTTGTTGAAGGGCTTTCCTGGCTTTTGCTGCTGCTGCGTGTGCCTGGTGAATCCTCTCTGCAAACAAGAGGAGTAAGTTTCAACAACAGCACTCTAAGGCAAATGGCATCATTAAAACCAAGGTCTCACAAAGACATTACTAAAGAAGAAAGTTACAGAGACCAACATCCCTTGGGGGCATAAAGGCAAAAATTTTCTGTAAACCCATAGCCAATAGAACCCAATAATGTATCCAAAAAAAGAAAACCACGACCAAGGAGAAATCATACCAGGTATGCAATGATAGTTCCACACTGGAAAATCAATGTAAAACATAAATAAAACTAAGGGAAAGAACCACAGCAGACACCAAAAAGACATTTGACAAAAGCCAACACTAGCTCTTGAAAAAACACACAAAACTAATAGGAACAGAGGGAAATTCCTTAACCTAATGGAGGGCATCCACACAAAGCCTATGGTAAATGTAACTCTCAATTTAGAAAAGCGAAAGCATTTCCCAAGCAAATAGGTACCAGACAAGTATGTTCTTTACTCACACTAAATCCTAGCCCCAACTTAAGAACAATTAGTTCTTACATCATAACCCTGTTTGACAACTGTTCCCAGGGAGGGAACACAGAGGACATAGGTGCTACAGCAAAATGTAGAGAAGAAATTAAATGGGGCCCAGCTATCTGATAAAATATCGTCTGGTCTTAAAAGCTTGTCTCCAAACAAGCACCCGTGTAAGCAAAATGTCAACGAAAGTCCACGTGGAAGAAGCACACCATCATCAGTCACCCAAGGACTGAGTATCAGATAATCTGAAGCTGAAGGAGGGATCAGTATCAGTGCCTAAATTTTAAGACTGGTTTGCAGAAGGCAATGGATGATGGTGGGAGTCCAAGATACATTTGTGGGACAGTACCTGGGAAAGAAGCCTTCGGTGAACTCCCACTACCCGTAATTGAGGGATGGGAGGCAAGGGGGTATTAACCAGAGTACATCAGAGAGATTTAGTACATCAAGAGTCAAAACTTTTTCAGCTGATGCTGAACAAGAACTAGTTTCCAACAGTTTCTGTATTTCTGCTTCGTTTTTGCTTGTTCATAATAGGGTTTACCTCAGAGGTGTTATTTCATTGGGCGGAGTCACCCTCTTGAAGTTGTGTTATATGTTTTTGCTTTTCAGTATATGAAACCTATAGGGACAGCAAGTAGAATAATAAGGGTTTGGGGGAGTGAGGTTCAGTGATGGGAGTGGTGGGGTCAGTTTAAAAGGGAACTGGGCTGAGCCCCGCTGGCATAGTGATTGAGTGTGGGACTGCGGTCCACTAGCTTGGTGGTTCAAATGCAGCAGCAGCTCTCCAGGAGCAAGGTTGGGCCTCCCACTCCCACCACAGGGCAGTGATTGGCCCCCCCCACCCCCCAAAAAAAGGAAAATGACATCAAGGAATCCAGGAAGAAAAAGAGTATTTCGAATTAAAAAAAAAAAAGAGTATCTGAAAACTGACTGATAACAATTGTACAATACTCCTTGACACGATTGAACTATGAAATAGTTTATGTCGCGAACTCCCCATTAACAGTAATTTTTAAAATGCCTTTTATACTACACTTAATCAATACTGTGCTGGAAGTCTTAAACCAGATCTATGAGACAAGAAGGGGAAATTGAGGGCATCCAAATTGTCAAAATTGTAGAAAAACTATTTACAAATGATATAATTCAATAGATGGAAGACCCCAAAGAGTTGGCCAAAGAAATTATGCAACTAATTTAGAGATTCAGAGAAGTGGTAAGGATACAAGAGCAACATACAAAAATCAGCTGGATTTCTGTATATTAATGAAGAAAGCTTTAAAAAGAAAATCACAAAAATAATATCATTGACACTAGCCACCCGAAAGATGTAATACCTATGGAATAAACCTAACAAGATAAACAAAAGACCTGTAAAAAAGAACACTGAAATACTGTAATAAAAAGCCAGAGTAAATCTATATTTAAGGAAGAATATACCATGCTCATGAATAAAAAGACTGATTACTGTGAAAATGTCAACTCTATCCAAAGTGATCTATAGCTATCATGCAATCCTGATCCAGATTCCAACATCATCCGTTAAACAATTGGAAAAAACTAATCATCAGCTTTACATGGAAAGGGAGAGCAGGTGAGAAAAGCACTACTGAAAAAGAAGGGAGGCGGCCTCTCATGTCCCAGTCTCAAACCCTACTACACAGCCATAGCAGTCACAACATGCTGTTACTGTCGAAATGGCAGATACGTAGACGAGAGGAGAACTGACTGTGCAAAGGCATACAGCTGTGTCATATAACAAACTACGCTTACAGCGAGAACAAGACGTCCAGAACACTTCATTGTGTTCATGTGGAACCTGTACACGGACCAAGAAGCACTATCAGCAAAGGTTTGCATCAGGCTTTTATCCTTTCACCACAAACGTATTCAATCTGTATGCAGAGCAATTCATCTGAGAAACTGGACCTAAAAAGAACAAGGCTTTCGGATTGGAGAAAGGTTTATTAAATATCTGCCATATGCACATGACACAATCCTGGTGGCTAAACACAAGCTACTTAAGGAACTTGCTTATCAAAAAGCGAAGACTGTAGGTTTCAATATGGATTGCAACTCAGTGTAATGAAAATAAAAATCCTCGATGGACCAATAGGTACCATCAGGATAAGTGGAGAAAAGAATGGTTAAGAATTTAATCTTGCTTGGAATCATAATCTGTGCTCATGGGAAAAAGCAGTCAAAAAGCTGAACATCATATTGCCTCGGTGAGGCTTCCTCTCATGGACTTTGGCCATGTGATCGGGAGCGAGCACTCCCTGGAGGAGAGGATGTTTGGTGAAACGGAGGGGCAGTGAAAAAGGAGGAAGGCCTTGATGACAGGGCCTGACACAGTGACTACCACAATAGGTTCAACAATTGTGCACGAACAATTGTGAGCATGGAGCAGGAGCCGGCAGGGTTTCGTTCCGTTGTTCAAAGGGCTCCTATGAATCAGAAGCTACTTGACAGCACCTACACGAACAGTGTGTTGGGAACGGCTGCACAAGATCTTTTTAAAGTGCTTACAAGGAAAAATGTCGTTAAGGTACACCTGACCCAAGCCAGGGATTTTTCAATTGCCTCATATGCACCAAAAGCTAGACAATGAAAACAGAAGAGTGCAGAAGAATTGAAGCATTTAAATTATGGTGTTAGTGAAAAATGTTTAAAGTACTGCTAGAAAAAAACAAATCTGTCGGGCAAGAAGTACAAGCCAGAATACTTCTTAGAATCAAGGACAGGGAGCCTTCATCTCTGGGAATGCTGTCATGGGAAACGAGAACAAGCGAAAGGACCTCGTGCTTGGTAGGGGTCAGCCAGAAAGAGGAGAGGAAGGCCCTTGCAAGACCTATGGGCGCCGAGGCTGCAGCAATGGACTGAGACATAACAGTAGTAGGGGCAGGCACACGGCTGGGCTAGGCGGTGTTTCTTTCTGGGGTAGCAACTGACTCGATGGAATCTAACGACAGACTGCTGATCCTCGACAGAGGGCCAAAACAACACACAGGAGCAAGGAGTCTCTAACCAGCGGTGCTTGCTAAACTGGTTTCCACTTGCAGAAGAATGACACAGGACCCACACCGCACTCCATGTATAAAAATGAACTCTAAATGGATCAAAGATCCAAATGTAAAACCTACAGCTAAAAAGATCATCAATGAAAACCTAAGGAAAAACTTGAGTAGTACCCTAATATATGGCATCACTATCAACCATAAAGGAAAATCAAAGATGATTGGGGCCTCCTAAAAACTGACATGTGCGTACATCAAAAACTTGCACTGAAGACTGGAAAAAGAACCCACACACCAGGGAAAACATTTTGGCAACAGCAGAGGCTATGACCAGACACTTCAACAAAGACCACATACAAGCTGCCGATACATTTACAGAGAAATGCTTGCGATCGACAACCATTCAAGAGACAGATCAAAACAACAAGCTGCCAAGCATAGAGAGGCCCCCCACAGGAGCATGGGCCAGCTTCTGACTTGGGCCTGACTGGAGGTCTCCTGTAGGCCGCAGAGCCTGCACTGTTTGGTGCACCAGTCCCCTGTTCCTGAGGCCAGGCCTGCTGGAGGCCTGGGTCCCAAGGCCTTTGCCTTGGTGAGTAGCACCTGCATGGTTCTCCCGGTCTACTCCAACAGACGAAGAGGTGAAGGGGGAGCGGCCAATGCATTATCCAAATTGTGTATCATGAAAAGATTAGTCTGAAACTAACTGTTGGATTTGAACCGTCAACCCTGTGGGCCGCAGTCCCACACACAACCACTGTGCCACCAGGGCTCAACTCTATTCTTCTTTTTTACCTTTTTTTGGGGGGGCTTCACTGCCCTCTGGTGGTCGTGGGAGCTACCAGAGTGTTAATAAGGCCATCACCTACACTTAGGATTTGATGACCAACTTAGAATTTAAATGAGATGAACCTGAAAATATGGAAAGAATTTTTAAAGCAACAACCAGCTATCTGTTTGGAGAGGTCATGAAGCTGGAAGATGATGCCATGACTTAAATCTTAAAAGTGACCAACATCTCTATTGTTCAAAATAGATAGGTATCTGCTATTGCTGGCTAATAATGCTGCATTTCAGCTTTAGAGGGGATATGGAAAGAGAAAAGAAACAAGCCAAAGACATTCTACTCCAACAGTGAGGAAACCAAATCAATTCCCACTTGCCCCTAGACATGTGCTAAGACTTCTGTGCCCACTACCTTTTGTACACCAAGCAGCCATCCACAGGCACAAAAAAGAAAGCTTTGAAGATTTCTTGATATTATACGCAGAGGGGATCAGAGCTGGCAAGACAGACAAAATACCGAGCTAGGCGCGGTGCTCAATAATCTAGCTGCAATTCTGATGTAAAGAGAGTTATAGTCATAAGCCAAAAAGATCTACCAGAATGCAATGCAGCCTGCAGAGCCCAAGAGAAATGAGGTCTTCAAACAACACATCAGAGAAGAGTTGGCTGAGCTGTGAAGAAAAAGGCAGACCCTTGTTTTAATTTTATCAACTTCTAAATGAATTTTTACGATAGGAATGATTTTAAGCAACCCAGAGACACAGCTCTTATTCCATTCTCGTTCTCCAGTCATCAGTGACTGCGTTTGTCCTTGGTACTCAAGTTTGCACAACTTCTCCTTGGTGAAGGACAATCTGTATACATTGCTACACTTCTTCATCTGCTCTTTTTTTTTTTTCTTTTTTCCGCATCACTGCCCTGTGGGAGTAGGAAGCACAGCCTTGCTCCTGGAGAGCTGCTGTTGGATTTGAACCGTCAACCCTGTGGGCCGCAGTTCCACACACAACCACTGTGCCACCAGGGCTCAACTCTAATCTTTTTTCCTTTTGGGGGGGGGGGGGGGGCTTCACTGCCCACTGGGCGTCATGGGAGCTACCCAGTGCTGCTCCTGAGAGCCGCCGCCGGATTTGAACCGCCAAGCCCGTGGGCCACAGTCCTGCACTCAACCACTTAAGCCACCAGGGCTCAGCCCATCTACTCTTCTTTCTTTAATGAAAAATTAAACTTTTCTTTCTCATCTCTAGCAGACTTTAACTCCTGATGATGAATGTCAAATGGTGTTGGAAGTTACGATGCACGGCTAGGCACTAGCCATGTTGACCTATTGCAACTGTAGATTAAGATGGGCTCTCTCTTCCTCTGTGAGGAGAGCGATGTGAGATGATTCAATCTGACATGTCTGCCAAACACTCTGATCCACTGAGTGCTGTCCTCTCCTTTACCACCATCTGTCAGACAGGAGCTACCTACCTATCTCATGGCAAAGGGAGATGATGCTGAATGGTTTTCAGATTTATTTCTTGAAGCCCATTGTGGGCTGTCATAAAGAAATCAAAGCGCTATCTTTGGCACCACATCCATCATGAAGTTTTCAAGCAGGACCTAAGCACTTAGTAGCAATTATTTGATCATAAATAAAAGTGATCTGTGTTTCTGTTAAAAAATGAAACAAAAGGGGCTGAGCCCCGGTGGCAAAGTGGTTGTGCGCGGGACTGCGGCCCACTGGGATGGAGATTCGATTCCAGCTCCATGAAGCAAAGGCTGGGCCTCCAACTCCCACCACCTGAGGACAGTGATGCCCCCCACCAAAAAAATGAAACAAAAAAGGAGATACCACCTCACCTCTGCCTTCACAGCAAAGTGCAAACAAATGCTGGCCATGTGGAAAGACTAGAACCTGCCTGCGCTGCTAGTGGGCATGCAGCATGGTGCAACCTCTGTTAAAGCGTTAGGGCTCTGCCTGAAGAAAAGTGGAAGCATAAATGCCTTAGGAGCCAGCAAGCCTCTACTTGGTACACAGCCTAGAGGAAGAAGAGCCGCCTAAGAGCACACCCAGTTCCTCTCGCAGCTTTACTCACAAAAGTCAAAAGATGGAAACCACCTAAGTGCCCAACATTTGGCACATACACAAAAGGGAATCTTATGAAAAACTAAAGAATAATGAATCTAAGACGCACCTTATAACATGAGGACATTATGCTGAGTCAAATTAGTTACAAAATGGCAAACATAATGAGACCAAAATCAAAACCTAAAATTCAATACAACTGAGTCAATTCTCACTAAGGACAGAGTAGCACCGCCCTTGTGGTGTCCAACGCGATCAAACTTTATGGGCGGTGGAAAGCTCCTCTCTCTCTCATGGAGCAGGTGGTGGGTTACCCGCTCACCTCCTGGTGAGCGGCCTAATACATAACCCGCCCGTCCTCAAACTAGGGGTCCCTGTGTGCAAAATCACTAATGCAAACATCAAGAAAAGGTGTTCATACTCCAGAAATCAATCACTGATGATGTAACAGTGGAATTTCTTCATGTAGCTCTTCTATCCATGTTTCTAACATCCATCACATAAGTGGGTTGAGATGATGCAATTGGGTGAAACACCAATAGAAGGATTGATTGGTCTCCTCTGTTTGTGTGTGTGTGTGTGGGGGGGGGGGGGCATCACTGCCTCTGGTGGTCGTGGGCGCTACCCAGTGCTGCTCCTGAGAGCCGCAGCTGGCTTTGAACCACCAAGCCCACGGGCCACAGTCCCACATTTAACCACTGATGCCACCAGGGCTCAGCCCAGTTTCCTCTTTGTATAAGAGGGCCAGGCCTCTCGCTCAGAAGCAAAAACAAGATAATCCCTGGGGTCAATGATGAGGCATTTTAAATCCGTCTGAAATGGCAGAGGGAGAAGCCATGCCACACTGACACCAGAGGCACCAGAGCAGAAGAGCCACTGTGCTAAGACCCGATGAGGCAGAGGAGCAGATGGGCTTCCTGGCCCGTGGAACAAGGCAGAGAACAAAGGACCAGGCAGCTAAAGGGCTGAGGACCAAAGATAGACATGGCTCCTGGCTGAGAAGCAGCACTTCTGTGGGCCAGGATCTGAATCCTTACTGTTTACTGATCCTGACTGGTGCTAACTTCTCTGGTAAACACCCAGAATTGTGAATACTGTCTATGAGGTGTGTGTCACCACTGTAGTTGCCACCTACCCAGGCTACTTTCTCAGCTTACCAGTATAGGGAGGGGAAGTCGGGGGCTAAAATGGGTAGCCCAGTGCCAACTTTAGTGAATGGAAAAGCAGTATACAATAAAAGGAAGGTTAGGAAAAAAATGATGGGCACATAGGAAGACACTGGACGGTTTATAAATTAAAGCAGAGGTAAATACTGCTGTTATATACACAATCTTGCGATGGTGCAATGAGCACAGACGTGGATAGATAAACAGGCTCAAGAGGTGGGGAAAGAACAGTGGGGCTATACTCATGAAAACAGAGTTATGGAGCCCTGGTGGTTTATACACTGTGCTGCTAATAGGAAGGTCAGCAGTTCAAAACCACCAACAGGTCCTCGGGACAAAGGGGAGGCTTTCTACTCCCCTAAGCGATCGTCTTGGAAACCCTTAGCATCACCATGCATTGGCATTGACTCGACGGCAGTGAGTGGGTTATGGACCTTTGTGGTGGAGCACACCGGGGCCAAAGTTGTGATAACTTCTCAGACCTAATACTTTAAGGGAATGAGTTGCTGGGCATGGGCTCAGGTCAACTGGAATAAGAGCTCACAAAGACAATGTTCCACATTCTGTGTTGATGAACAGCTCACGAGCAGTCATCTAAAGTGCAGTTACTGGGCTTTCAAATCCCAGAGGAAAGCAAGAATGAGAAAAGCCACCGCCCCCCCCCAAAAAAAAATCACCTCAATGACCTCATGGACTATAAAAGCATCAAGCTCCACGACACTGAAGTCAGAAAAAGGAGATGGTGCCCGGCTACAATTACCAACTGCTCTAGAAAGGATCGTATTAGAAGATCCTGAACAGAGAAGGAAAGAAATCTGGAACAGAATTCAAAATCCTAGGATACCAGGCTGGCTGGAACCTCTGAGGCCATGGCCATCAGTGACCCTTCAGGTCTGAAACGGAACTCAGCCCTATGTTAGCATCACCAACCCTGAAAGATCATAAGCACAGCACTTATCCAGCCACAGAGGGTTAGATAAGGAGGAGGAATAAAGACAGGAAACACAGGAAGGACGTGGGATAAATGATAGTACATTAAGGGGATTGAAATGGATGAGTTCAAACTAAATGTAAATCAATTGTTGAATGTAAAATTGATTATCCGCTCTGTAAAGTTTCACCTAATTCACAATAAAGGGATAACAAGACTTTCCTGGAGGCCCCACTAGCAGGTTGATCCTTGCCTCTGGGAGACTTGCCTGCCTAAAGGTCAATGAAAAGAGAGGGCGGAGCCCCGGTGGCATAGTGGCTGTGCGTGGGACTGCAGCCCCCTGGGTTGGCGGTTCAAATCCAGCAGCAGCTCTCCAGGAGCAAGACGGGGCCTCCGACTCCCACCAGAGGGCAGTGATGCCCCCCACCCCCAAAAAAAAGTAAAAGAAAAGAGAGTGACAGAAATAGGACCAAAATCAGAGCATCCCTCATCTAGCAGGACACACTCATCAGAGGACGCACACACCAAACTCTTCTTCACTGCGATCACGATGCAGATAGATCCACAGCTTGCGCCCAATGTCGTATTTCACACATGGGTCCTTTTCATAATGAAGCCGGTCCAGGGCACCACTCACCACTGTATTCACCTGAAGACCAGAAGAGAGGTGAATGAAACGTGGAGATGCACATAACATAGGAATTCTTTTTTTTTTTTTTTAATAAAAACTTATTTTCTTGCTATTAAGAATACACACTGAAAACACACACTAGCTATTTGGAATACTCAGTTGGAGGCCAGCTGTACATAGAAAGTGTCCCAGCCCGGCTGTGGCACTCCCAAGACTCACCAAATAAATCATTTGGCAAAACCAGAAGCCCTATGACACTTCAGATAGCTTTTTTTAAGCATCAAAGACATTTTGAAGTAGTGCGATCTTTAGTATAAGCTGAAAGTAAGCTGGGCAACGAATTCAGGTTCTTTCACAGGAAGCATCTTAGGGCATCGCTACATACATTTGTTGAAACACCCTTTCCTCCTCTAGCTTATTCATTTTATTTAAATCATAACAGGGCTTCATAAAACTCAAACTCACCACCGTTTGGGTCTGACTTATAGCGATCTTATAGGGAAGAGTAGATCTTCTCCGTAGGATTTGAGACCTACATCAACTTTTTTTTGGGGTGGGGGGGGGGGCATCACTGGCCTCTGGTGGGAGTAGGAAGCCCTGTCTTGTTCCTGGAGAGCTGCTGCTGGATTTGAACCGCCAAGCCAATGGACCACAGTCCTGCACTCAACCACTACGCCACTGAGGCTCAGCCCTCTACATCAACTTTTTATGGGACTAAACAGTCTCATTTTTCTCCCACCCATCTGGAACAAAGCAGAACTCACGGACTTCTCCATCTTACCTGTGTGCTGGTGACTTCCGGCGCGAGAAATTGAGAGTCCTTGAGCAGTTCACAGATCTCTGCCCTCGTGCCTTCTCCATTAGGCAGCCGAGCTGCAGCATCCCGAACTAGCAAAGGCAGAAGGCGAACGGTGTAGGAGTCACGCCTACTGAGGAACAACATCCCTGTCCCTTGACTGTTTCTGACAGGGTACGGTTCTCTGTGGTTACTTTCTCTACCTTACCAAGACTCAGCACTAGTGGACATTGCTCCTTGGTAGCTAACAAGCTCTACCACTCGAGTTTCCTGCATACGCTTCACACTTTCAGGCCACAAGGATTCCATGGACACCTTAGAGTTAAATGGGTCCATGAATGTGGCAGTCATGTGCTTACGTTAATTTTATGATTGAAATGTAGGGATGGAGTCTAGCCTGTTAATCTGGAGATAGCCATTGAGTAGCCAATGAGGCCTCTATGTGGACATGGCTTTCTCCTGAGACTTCTGGGAAATCTCACAATATTTCCCTCGTGAAGATGAGAAGCTATCTTCCCCAGTTGTTGGGAGTTAGCCTCAAGACGATGAATCACGGACAAGACAAGATGGCAGCATCTGAGAAGCTGGAGGAGCTGGCGGAGAGTCCACATGGCTTTGCCCTGATGGAGCCAGACCTCTGAAGCTGGAGCGGCATGTTGTTGATGGACCCCGAGCCCTGGAAGCGAGGAGCCATCGCGAGACCCCTGCCTGTGCCAGAATTCTGCACCCACTGACCTGTGACTTCCTGAGTCGGAAGGAGACTTTGTAGACTGATTTCGGGCATATGGGTTAATATTGGACTTATGACTTTGTACTGGACTGAACTGGGATGCCTTCTTAGTGTCACATTCCTTTTGTATATAAACCCTTTCCTTATATCTATACACGTGTCTATGAAATTTGTTCCTCTAGTCTACCCGGACTAACACAATGAACTTGGGTGAGGAAAAAAAAAATTACATCTTTAACTAAAACTCTGCATTTCCTTCGATTATGAAGCAGGTTAACAGATGACCATATTGCTAGTGCCTGCGACGTGAAGCAGTCACATTTTCACATCACATTATGTTACTGCAGACAACTGCAGTGCTACTGCCACTCAGACCCACCGCTATTTGTAATCTGTGGGAATTTTAAGACCTGCTGCTGGAGCCTGTGATCTACTATTAAAAAGAACATATATTTTTGCATCTACCTGCTTTAATATTCTGAAAACAATCGCAGTATGACAGGCTTCTTTGCTAACTGTGCATTTAAGGTGCTCAAAGTTTAATTCAGAAGACGGTCCATAGATCTCACACCAGCTACCAAAGGGAGTCATGGCACACCAAAAAAGGCCCAAGAAACCCATATTTCATGAAGTCAGCATCTGAAGGAAGCCAATTCCTACCCCTCTGTTTCAACTACCAGATGGCTGTGAACAACTCCCAAAGGGAATGGACGTGAGCTCCGACTTCGGGGAAGCAATGCCGACTCCTAGAAGGAATCTGGGGGTTAGACCTCTTGGTTCACCTCTCAAGCTTAAAAGCTTCCTAGCGTTATATCCAAACCTCAAAAGACTCCCTCTATGGATGGGGGGGTGGGGGAAGGAGGGATGGGGTGGGGGCTGTAGCATCTTGGAGTGCGCAAAGGAATTCTTGTAAAAAATATACAACTTACCAAGAGACAGGATGGTGACATAGGCGGGTCGGTCCGAGCGCAGCAGGGAGTGCTCTCTGGCTTTGTTGAGTGAGGTCTCCTTGTCAAACACACCCTTCACTGGCCCCACGACAGACTCAAAGCCATGCATGCGAAAAGTGAATGCCTTATGGGGCTGGCTGTATCTGTAGCGCTCCTGCCAGGAAAGGGCGGGAAAGCTCTAAAATCAGAATCATTGGGGCTCCTGCTGGTTCCTTTATAACTAGAGGATCTACCTACAGGGATTGAAGTAGGAAGGAAACACTAGGAATGCTGAGCCTGTTGGAGTAGGTAGGGATGATCCTCAGGGGTCTAGTCACCCAGCAAAAGGGCAAGAAGATAAATATAAGAGAATTCTGCTCCCCTGAGAGAAATGACAATCAAAGCATTTCTTAGTCCTTGTCTTTATATGATTTCTGCCCCTCCTAGACAATCTCAACCAAGAGAACCCCTCACAAGTTTCCCCCCAATGTTAAACCCAAGGAGCGACAGAGTTACCCACGAGCTTCCTTCTATGTGTCCCCATTGATGCAGATTACTGGGTCCCAGGTAGTTCTTACCTGCTCCTGAAAAACCCGTTTTTCTTCTCCTGTGCTGGGCCGCACCACATAGTCAGTTCTTCTGGAACACGAAGTTTTGTAAATCAATTTTGAGGAGTAACAGGTTATTCACACCCTTTCCAGCACCCAGAATCATTCCCCAAAATGCTTCCATCCCCTCAGCAACATGATGCTGACAGAGGCACAGCCTCTGCCCAGGATCATAGTTCACAAACACTTCTAATTTTTGCAAAGGTCAAAAGTCCACTTCCTAACTCTGGCAATTAACTCCTGTTGCTGTTCCCCAAATTACTTCTGTAAAAATCTAGAGCGTATTGTGTAGGGAGGAAAAAGACTGACACTTTTCCCTACTGTCTGCGATACTACTGTCAAGCTTGCCCAATCTGAAGGCAGTAAAAGTCTTCCCTGTGGAACAAAGGATTTTAAGTTGGTTAGATAACAGGGAAAGGGAAATAGTCAAAAACTGAGTTCCATCACCCTAGTCATCAGGTAATGGCTCTTCTGCACTGGGGTGACAATTGGTCTTTTTATGCTGGTGCTTGGGAATCTAACAAAAAGACCACACTAGACTAAAAACACTACCATGAGTTGTCAGAGAAAGAATACAGGATGATGAGTCCAGAGATCTGGCTACTAGTCAAAAGTCCTTTCACTATTCTCCAACAAGTCACTTACTTTTCACATAGATAAACTGAAGCAGTTGGGTTACATAAGTCATCCTTCAAGGGGAAAAGCAGGAGGGATACATACATAGGGAAGAAAGCATGCCCGCCTACAAAGTCAACTACACTCCCTCACAGACCTCAGCCTCTCCTGGGATACAGACTTTCTGGAGCCAGAGGGTGGATGAATACCATACCTACTGCTTTGAGATAATCATTCAAGTATTTTAAAATGAAGTAACAGTTTAGCTTAGCTAGTAAACACATTGTCTACCTTGAGCAGTCGGCTCTTTTAACAATTTCTGCTATCAAATCAAATTTACAATCGCAACGCAAAAGATTAGAATGGCAACTCCAGGGCAGCGAGTTCATTTTAATGGGGAAGGAACGATTTGGAAGAAGAGCCGGAAAATTGGCGCAGAACTTGAAGAACATATTATCACTGAATTGTAAATGAAGAAATGATTGAATCAGCATGTGTTCTGCTGTGTGATTTTCTCAACAACAAAAAATAAAGACTTACAAGTTGGAAACAAACAAAAATCCTTTCCACAGGGAGTCTGAACTGCTAATGAGGGTCTTGTCCTATTAAAACGAAAACAAAAAACTCCTCGATGCCAGAGAGTTGATTCCTACTCACAGAGCCCCTACAGGGAGAAGTGAGTACAACTGCCACTGTGTGTTTCCAAGACACTACATCTTCACAGGCGTACGGACAGCAAGGGATTTCAAAACGCTCACCTTGTGCCAAGCTGTTCCACCTTGGAACCCCAAAGCCTCCAGTGCTACTCACCCTCCTTAGGTATGTTAAAACAGTTAAGAAATGAGTGGAGTCCTCTAATCTCTAGGCTTCATTATAGCCTTCAGAGTCTAAGAAATGTCAGCAAGACCATGGTAGCTTCTTCGGCTAACGTTTCCTGGGATTCCTTCCAGTATTAACACATTATACTCACACTCGGGGGACAGGTGTCGTGGCATCTGAGCTGTCTTCATTTTCTTGCTGGGGAAAAGCAAAAGCATTAAGAAGTAAATGGACTAAAGATTTTAGCTAACTTACAACCAAACTCCCTGACAACTCATAAAGACCCTACAAGACAGGGTAGAACTGTCCCTGTGAGTTTGAGACTGTAACTCTTTCCAGGAGCAGAACCTGCCCCCCCACCCGTGGAGCAGCTGATTGTTTTGAATGGAGGATTTTGTGGTTAGCAGTCCACTGTGACACCAGGGCTCCCTTGAGTTAACTTGGGGGCTCTGAGAACCTATAAAGAAGGATCTAGTTATTTCTTAAAACCATACCTTACAGAAAGTCTGGTCTTTAGTCTCTAACCACAGCTGGAAGAGTGCAGCCAATTCTTTCTCATTATCTTGGGACTGACCTATTAGAAAAGCAAAATTACTTAAAGTAAAAGAACTAAAATGCAATGAAAACTCCAACTTTCCCCTCACTTGCAGACACATGAAAAGCTATAGCGATGATCCTGTGCATGTATTTCTCAGCTGGGGGTATTCTGCCATTCTATTTGCCTGCACCACTCCTCTTGCATGTCACTTAAGAGCTGGTTCACAGATACGTGCCCAGCTCAAAGCACTGTGTCCTGTGTAACAGTATAACTATTTAAGAGAGAAATTGTACTATTCTTGGGGGTTATAAAAAGCCTTTTTATGGAGAGTGTGATACAAAGTACTGGCAATAAGGAAACATCAAGCAAGAAAAAGCCCATAATTCTTGGTTCTTCCAAGAAAGAGACAGACTTCCTTTGTGCAAGAAAGATGAGCATTTTCCTCCAGTGCCCCCCGTGCTGGATGCCTTTGTTCACATTTCTACGGCAGCATGGATACATGCATCTTATCGAGCTACTTATACTCACAGCCAACACAACAGAAGTGTTTTGGGACACCAAGAAGCAAACACAGGAGCAACAGGAAGGAAGAGACGCAGCTGAAAGCAAGAGGAGAGCTGGCACATGGTCAAGGAACCATGAACACAGTGAGGGGACCAGAAGAGAAAAAGCTCACGGCCACAGGCCCAGTGGGCTCAGTCGCAGAGTCGGTGGGGACACATGACAGGATCAAGAGGAGCCCATCCTGGGGAAAGCAAAGAGGAGGCCCATCTGGTCAAGAGTTGCAGACAGGAGATATACCACCCTCCAGGAGGGAGTTTTGCCTGCCCTAAGCCTGACTTCAACCCTAAATCACACCCGATTCCTTCTAACTCTGTGGTAAAGTTTGGTAGAGTGGAGGGGCAGTAAAGGAGGAAGGCCGTCACGGAAACAGACTGACACGGCGGCTTCAAAGATGGGCAGGAGCACGGGACAATGAGGATGGCACCGGCCCGGGCAGTGTTTTCCTCTGTTGCTTACTCGGTCACTAAGGCCCAGAACCTCCTCCATGGGACCTGACAACAACAGCAGCACCAACGACAGCACCTGGGGGCGCAGTGTGACGTTTACAGAGGTCATCGCACCCCGAAGAGAAGTGATGGGCAGCACGGTCAGATTGGTGCAAGGTTGTAGAGCAGAGGCTCATCTAAAGACCTCCATCTCGTGAGGTGCAGCTTTGGCTGGTCCTGCTTGCCACTCTTCCTGAAGTTAAGACAGGTGCCGAGGCTAATAATGCCATGACCACTCCCATTTCAGTTTCTCAGAGATGGGTCTCGGATCTTTGTTTTCACTAGTAACCCACACGACCACCACTGCCAGAATGCTCTGAGCACTCTTCACTCCCAGCGTGCTTCCTGGAAATGCCTCGTCCCTGTCAGCAAGTTCTCCCACAGCCAGTCTTCTCACGGCACTCCCTGTCTGTCCTGCTTATGGGGAAACCCTGCCACTCCCTTGGTCCTTACCCCCTGTGGCATGACGGGCAGTCCATGTCTCACAGGCATGTCCTTCAGAGTCAGGAGAGGAGTTGCATTCCACTGAGGGTAACACCGAGGGTTCCAGGGAAAGCGTTTTAGCCTAGTGGACCAGTGGACCCGAGGAACATCAGTCACCATGCCCCTGAGACCATAAGAACTGGTTGCTGTCTGGCTACCACTACCAATGATTCTGAGGAACATTTAAAGATCCTGCATGAAGGGGAGGGGGCAAGGGAGAATAATGAACAAAACTCAAAAGTATCAAAAAGGTTGGAGAGTTCATCTGCTTGGCAGAAACTGGTAATATTCCCAAGCCCTTAAGCACACTGTAGGCTTAGAAATGAACTCACTTCCATGGCTCAATTTTCAGCCAAACAATAGATAGGTCTACAAGGGAAACAACATATGTAAGGTACGACACCTTAGATTAATCAACTGTTTGCAATCAAAAGTGCTTCATTCATCCAAAGGCAAAGCACAGGAAAAGGGGAAAAAAGAAAAGATTACTGTCCAGCAGGATTCTGACTCCTAATGTCCCCCCCGCCCCCGACAAGGCAGAAGTGCCCCTTTGGGTTTCCTAGACTGTGACTCTTTATGGAGTGGAAAGCCTCGTCTTTCTCCCGTGGAGTGGCTGGCATTTTTGAATTGCTGACCTCACAGTCAGCAGCATAATACATAACTCACTGTGCTACCAAGGCGACTCTAAAGCACAGAAGCGTTAGGAAATAAGGCAGAATGGAAACACAGGGAGGAAATGGGGTTGCAATCAATGAAATGAAACAAAATGAGTATGAATTGCTGAGCAGAAAGCTGGTATGTTCTGTAAGTCTTCACTCATTCACTGTAAGAAATTTAAAAAGAAAAAAAAATACTCCTTCAATTCCCTGCCACTACTTATGCACCCCCTCTGACCCGCACCCAACTCACTTTTTCCCAATTCAGCTCAATTCTATATCCACCTTTCCAACAAAATTCTTTACTATTACACCGATCAAGTGCTGGAAATCAAAGGCATTAGTTCATTTGACCTGCAGCAACTACCCTAGTTCCACCCTAAAACTAGAACCCATCCTAAAGCCACCTCTCCCTGCCTACTTTAACTACTGAATGGCAACGGTCAAGTCCAAGGACTCAGGGAGGGGCAGCTTCCTGCTTGGAGCAGGCAGGGAGTGGTGGTTAGCCTAAGGAAGTGTCCCACAGATGAAACTGACGCACACATAATGCGATTGGTTTGAGGGAGTCCTCAGAGCTGAGAAACAATGTACTTACAGGTCCTCCTTTCCCTCATTTTAGATAATCTCTTCATCTACACCAGTGGTTCTCAACCTTCCTCATGTTGTGATGAACCCCCAACCATAAGATTATTTGCATTGCTACTTCATAACTGTAATTTTACTACTGTTATAAATGGGGCAACTCCTGTAAAAGCGTCATTCGACCCTCAAGTTGAGAACTGCTGATGCATGCCTTTGGCCTTAGAATTACAGTATAAATATCAGAGAGCTTCTGACAGTTAGTAGAAAATTTCTATTATTTTTCAATTTCACATTCCCACCAATTTTTTGAAGCTCCCTCCAACCTTCAGAGGTCACCAACTCTATCTTAACTCTGATTCAAATTCGAAACCATAAATCCTACTGTTTCCTCAACAGCTAACCTCAGAGGCATCTCAAACTCAGCAATTAAAACTAAACTCATGTTCTTCAACCTCACCAAGGAAGGACCGCCAACCCTTAGCTAAAAATCTCGCACAAGCTACACTTGACCTGCTTCTCCCTGATGCTCCATATCCAAGTCCTGCAATTTCTCAAATTTATTTTCTTCCCCACCCAGGTTCAAATGATCATGACCTCTGGTAGGTTTTTGTAACTGGCTTTTTTGTTTTGTTTTATTTTGTTTTGGGGCATCACTGCCCTCTGGTGGTCGTGGGCGCTACCCAGCGCTGCTCCTGAGAGCCACCGCTGGATTTGAACCGCCAAGCCCGCAGGCCGCAGTCCCGCACTCAACCACTTACGTCACCGGGGCTTCAGTCCCTGTAACTGGTTTTTAATTTAAAAAAAAAAAAAAAGGTCAGATTTCATCAGAGAACATTCAAAGACCTCAACGACAAGCACATGGAGGTGTCCAAAGGTACACCTCCACCTGCTTTTCTCAAGGAAGGACCTCCAACCCTTAGCTACATTGAATCTACATTGACTCAGAGCAATTGAATAGCCACTAGAGACGCAAAATCAAAACCGCAATGCAATTCACTTCACTCCTCACTGAAAATGGCTAAGATAAAAAACAAACAAACAAGGGGCTGAGCCCCGGTGGCGTAGTGGTTGTGTGCAGGACTGCGGCCCACTGGGATGGAGGTTCGATTCCAGCTCCATGGAGCAAAGGCTGGGCCTCCTACTCCCACCACCTGAGGGTAGTGATGCCAAAAAAAAACAAAACAACAAAAACAACAACAACAACAAAAACCAAAACTCCCAGGAAATATCAAATGTTACTGCAAATGTAGGGAAAACAGAAATCCTCCTGCCTTGCTGGTGGGAATGCTAACTGGTATAGACGCTATGGGGAACAGCGAACACAGAACTGCCAACTCTAGTGGTGGTGGTTTCCATCAAGCCAGTCTGACTCGTGGTAACCTCGCGTGTGTAAAACAACTGCTCCACAGGGCTTTCCATGCCAGGATTTCAGAAGTCAATCCCCAAGACCGTCTTCTTAGGCAGCCGTGGATATTCAAAATGCCACCCTCTTAGTTAGTAGGTGATTACTCATCTATTTGCACTGAAGCCAAGCCGGCCAGATGGAGGAATTTTCCTCCTAGACTTAAGGGCCCTTTAGACATACCTAGGCAAGTAGTAAAAATAACACCTCTCTTTCAGTGGATTTCAACTCATAATGATCCTATAAGAGTAACACTGCCCTGTGGGTCTCCAAAGCTGTACATTTTTATGGGAGTAAAAAGCCTCATCTTACTCCCACAGAGTAGCGGGTGGTGGGCTAAAATGTAAAAACCATCGTGAGGATGGAACAGCATGGGCAATGTTTCCTTCAGTGATACATAGGATCACAATCAGTCAGAACCAATTTGATGGCACCCAGCAAAAGGCAGCCTCATCTTCTCCTGCAGTGTCTTGAAGGCTTGAACCATTCACCTGATGGTTAGCAGTGCAACACTGACCCAATAGCACCCCCAGGGAGCCTTCATTTTTTTTAATCACTTTAGTGGGAGCTCATACAGCTCTTATCACAATCCATACATAGGTCCATTGTGTGTCAAGCTCATCTGTACCTCCATTGCCCTCATCATTCTCAGAACCCTTGTCCTCTATCTAAGTCCTCGGCCAGGGCTCCTTCTAATAGATGTCCTTCAGCATAAATGTGGAAGCTATTTTAAATGCCCTCACATTTAAATCGAGCACACACCAAACCACGTGACAATAAAAGGGTCATTCACCCTTCAGTGGAAGTGGAAATCCGTACCGTAAAAACCTGAAAGTGGTCTTGAAGGATTCTTTCCCTATGCAAAGATCTGATTTCATTAGTGCTGCCTGCTTTTCTATTCTGCTAAGCCGTCTGTAGGGGCTCTGGCAGCAGAGTGGCTTAAGCACCGGGCGGCGCCCTGCAGCTCCACCAGCTGCTCCGCAGGAGAAAACGGGAGTGCCGGCGCCTGTCAAGGTGGTCGGCCCTGGAGCCCTTCTCCTGTGTTCTAGCCGGTCACTGTGAGTCAGAATTGACTGAAGGGCAGTGGGCTCCATCTTTGGTTTAAACTGCACTAACTGGAAGGCAGAACCACAACGGAGAACAGGTGAGTAATGGGAATTACTTACCAAGTAATTTCCACTGCTGGGGTTTCTCCTTGAATTCCACAAATGGAGAGAAACTGGAAGGAACCGCTGCAAAGACACAGGGGTTTCAAGTCATACCTGTGATGGGTGGTGCTCTCCTTTTCATGAACTGGCAGAAACACACCCAGAACTGGTTGCCGGCCAGTAGCTGGCAGCCTTGAGCTCTAAGATAGTAATGGAGCTCACCATTTATCAGGCCTCTAAGTGCAAACCGACAGTTTATTGGAAGAATTAAATGGGGGCGGGGGAGGGCGACTTCAAGAAAAAAGCACCTTACCTCGGCTTTCTCCAGCAAGGTACTGCAGGGCTGGTAGCACTAACTCTGCCCAGTTGGGGGCTGTGGAGAACCAACTATTGAGGGAGCTGGCTGGAGATGACTGCCAATCCAAAACCCGCTCCTCTAGCTGAGGGAAAGCAAAGGCAGTGCTCAAGTCGGGTTCCGGCTCGATCCCAGCTACTGCACACATGTCAGACAAACTGAGGTATACAGACGTAAGTTGGCTGTGGAACTTTGTAAGAAACTCAAGAGTGGTGTTTCTCAATGTATATGCTACTAAGGAGCCTTAAGATTTGAAAACCTCACTGAACATTTAACTTCTCCAAAACTCTTACCATAGGAAGACTAGCTTGACCCTCCAACAGCAAGATTTCCAATAGGAGAGAAAAGAAGCTGGAAGATATCTCATTGATTCCAAGGCAAGGTTTGAGGTCTTCAAGAGGCCTAAGAGGGAAGAAAAACGTAACATCAGAGAGGCCAACAGCATACCATCCCTCTACTGATTCAAGCCCTCCAGACCTCCTAGAGCACTCCATCTTTCCTAGCGAGATCTCCAAGACCCATTCACCTTACCAAGCTCTTACCAGCTCTTATCACAATCCGTACATAGGTCCATTGTGTGTCAAGCTCATCTGTAGCTCCATTGCCCTCATCATTCTCAGAACCCTTGGTGTCCACTCAGCACCAAGACCATGCATTATTGCTCAGTCAACAATTTAGCCTTGAGTTTCAAATGTTGAGCTCACTTACTCTTCCTTGATAGCAGGAATTGCCAGTGGAGATGGGGCCTCTGAGAGAGGTGCAATCCCCTCAGTATTGCTCTGAGCATCCGCCAGGTCCTCTGCCTCTGATTTAATCATTTTTAGTTTCTTCTTTTTCTTTTCCTCTTTTTCCTTCACCCTTTTTTTAAGGACAGCCAAGTCATACAGGGCTGCAAAGAAAAAGCAACAGAAGCCTGCCGATCACAGAATTGAAGTTTCTACATCACAAAATGAGGGACCTTACCTAATTATTATTTTCCCAAGGCCCCAGTAAGAGAAAAAAAATCTCAGTGATTACAAATTAGATTTTAATTACTAACCCCAAGGACAGCTTAATTTTCACACTTCTTCATCTGTTGCACAGATTTTTTACTCGTTTCCCAGCTCATACATCCATACAAGCCAATAACAAGAACAAAATTATCCAGGAATAAGGCTGGATTTATTTTTAAAGTACATAGACAGCCTCTTCGTCACATGAAGGCTACCCAGGAGGGAACATGGCCGTGTACCTGCTAGAGAGCCCTTCCGGCCAGCGTTCACTCGTGTCATGATGTCACTGAGAGTTAAGTCTGCTGTCAAGAGGTCTGGGTGATCCTGGAAGTGAGTATCAGAAATTCAGATTAAAAATGCAAAAGGAAGCTAAACTTGAAGGTGATTTTGTCAAAAGCAGTCTGGTATGAGGTGCAGGGAGGAATACTGTTGAATTAAAACTATAAAAACTACTGCCCTTGATAATTTGCACAGAACACAGTTCCCTATTTTTCTAACCATGTGATTCCTTATTCCCATTCTGTATCTCATTTGCTCTTCAAACAGTCTTACATTTTATCCAGAAAAAGGGGTTCAAAGAAGTTGAAGAATTTGTCTGTTATCAGATATGGAAACAACAGATGAGACAATTCCAATTTCTAAAGTGGGGTTCTTCCCACATCACTGCTCTATCTCGGATAAACTGCCTTCCCATCTTCTCTCCACTACACCTATGGCTTGGCTTTCCTAGCATTGCTTGGATTGATACACGGCAAACAGAAACAGTGGAAAAAAGGGAAAGGAGCACAGGACTGACTGGCTGCAGAACATCAGGAAAGATCCTGAACATTTCTGAGCATGGGCAAAACGGACGCAATGATTCTCCGAGCTCCCAGAGATGTAGTCAAGATTAAACCCAAGACAGCCAGAGACCTGTCGGTCTTTTCACACCTTTGGTGTGAAACAGCCTATGTGCTCTTTAAGATATGGAGTCCGGGCTTAGCAAACCAACAACCATGAGTGACCGCCCCCACTTTGCCTTACTGGTTGATGTTTCCGCTTCTCATGGTGCTTCCTTAGCATTATCTTCAAGTCACTGTCACCCAGTTCTATTTTATCTGAGAGAAAATGAATCAAATCACAAGGATTACTCTGGTCACTACCACGATGCTCACATTTCAAATTTCCTCAGCCGCCCTCGTGATCTTCCTGAATAATACAAGTGCCAAAAATCTGGAAATGGTTCTGAGACCAACACTTGCACTTTTCTATAGAATGAGCAAAAATGTTGACTACCTCCTGAGCTGGTCCTAAAACATTAAAAGAGCCTTATACTCTTTTGATTCTGATGTAAAAACTCTTCTCCATAGGGTAATATGTGTATAAGTATGCTTGATACAAATGAGGTATAGAATGTTCTAAGAGTTGTAAGAGCCCCCAATAAAATAATTTGGAAAAAAAAAAACACTCTTCTCCGAGGTTAATGCTTTCTAAGGAATTGCTATGGTTCTGGTCATCACTCTTGCTGCTATCATCCCTTTCTGTTGCAATTTTGTTAGGGGACGTTGCACTCTGCTTCTTTAGTTCAAAATACCCGTCAGCTCCTACATGGACAACAGTGATCAAGAGAAGGAAGGTCCAGAACTAGGAGGCTATCTAGCTTAGCATAACCCACCTGGGTATTATGAGGTTTCCACATTACGTACACATCAATTCCAGAGTAATTTAGTTTTCTAATGACACCTCCCCACCACCACCCCATAGGTCTGAAGAATAAGAATCCTTAATCTGGGCTGAGCCCCGGTGACATAGTGGTTGTGTGCGAGACTGCGGCCCACAGGGTTGACGGTCCAAATCCAGCCACAGCTCTCCAGGAGCAAGGCTGAGCTTCCTACTCCCACCAGGACAATGATGCCACACACACACACACACACACACACAAATCCTAAAACTAAGTTATAACAGTAGCATGATTAATTGTTGTCATTCTGAACCACTTCCGTAAGTCACGAAACCTCCGAGTTCCCTGTCCACATTTTATATACAGCTGCTAGCATTACCAAAACTCTGGGAAACAATCTATGTGTAAAAAAGTGTCGCAGCTCAAAAGCTTTGTCCAAATTTCCTAGTGCTAGGCAACACAGCTCTGTTACTAAGTGGTCAAAGAATCCAGCAATCACTTGCCTCTAAGGAAGTTGCCACACCCACACCGTGATTTCCCCTCATGCCAGTCCTCACCTGCCGTCTTCATATCCATGGTTGAAAGCGTGGGCACCACCCTGAGGGGCACCGCAGGAGTAGGAGAACACGCAGGTGAACTCGGAAGCCATGAGCTGAGATCTTCAAAAGAAAATGTTTCTTGTAAATCCAACGTGGCTGTGGACTCCAATAGGGGAGAGTAGGTAAGTGGCCATCTGGGTTCAGCAAGGCTAAGCCAACTACATGAATGCCAGGGTTCCACATTCCTTTCTGCCCCTTCCCCCGATGGGCAGGAGACACTCGGGTCTTTAAGCAGTGGTTCCAGGAAGAGAGAGGGGTGGCACTGCAGCAGGTCAGCAGTCACTACTATCCTCTCGGGGGAAAGCAGTTCTCTCAAGCGGCACAATAGCACAAGACTGTGGAAGGAGTCCTGCCAGGCAGAGATCTGTCCGATACGATCTGACCTAAACTCCAATGCCACCTAAGCGTTCGGGTAAGCGTCAACAAGCCGTCATTTCCCACCTAACAGGAATGTCTCGGTGACCTGTTCGGAGTTCTGCGCTCCCAGAACAAGTGAATTTGGCGGGCATCTTTGCTGAGGTGGTGAACGGATCCCACAGTCAATCTGACACCCAGCTACCCTACCCCACAGGAGCACTGTCATACTCACCCTCTTCGTCAGAGGATAGAGCTGTGTCCCCACATTCCTCCTTCACTTCCCTCAAGACTTTCAAATAGCGCTGCTGGGTCCGCCACTCGCGTTCCTCAGGGGTGCGGGATGGGGAAGAGCGCTTGTGTCTGAGAGGGAGGGCTGGGCCACTCCTTCGCGCCATTTCCAAAAGATCCTGGACACGACCAGAAGTGGTATTTACTGTCATTCGAACCTTGTTATAGAGCACTGGTTCCCAACCTTGCTAAGGCCGTGACACTTCAACAGTTCCTCGGGTGTGGTGATCCCCCAACCTTTGTTGCTACTTCATCACTGCAATTTTGCTACTGTTATGAATTGGGTGACACCAGTGAAAGAGTTGTTCGAGCCCCAAAGGGGTCACAACCCAGAGGTTGAGCACCACTGTAGAGAGCAATGTGCACTCTTCAAGTCTACATTTTCCCTTCATGCTTAACAAACTCAATTCCCTTCCTCTAAGTTACAAAGAAGCATAGAGGGGCTTCAGAAAGTTCATGGAGAAAAGGATTGGAAAGATAATGGAATTTTCTCACAATCTTTCTGAACCCCCTCACAGATATGAATCTGTTCAAATAAACTTTAAAGGGTCTGGGTTATTACATAGTGAAATTTTGCAAATCTCCGTGTTGGACAGCTACATTAAGAGTCACTACTTATTGTACTATATGAGTATTTCTATACAAAAGATTAAAGAATCACTTAAAAACAAAACAAATCTGGGCTGAGCCCCGGTGTCATAGTGGTTGAGTGCAGGACTGCAGCCCACAGGGTTGGAGGTTCATATCCAGCAGCAGCTCTCCAGGAGCAAGGCTGGGCCTCCTACTCCCACCAGGGGGCAGTGATGCCCACAAAAACAAAAAACAAATCTAAGAACTGTTTAGCTGGTGTAGGTGTAGGGCCAGGATGTCTTATCTTACTGTACTTCTTATCCATCAAAATATAAAGACTTACACATCACTTCTAGAGCAATCTAGTTTTCTTAGCAATCTACTACATGTCTAAAATCCACTTACATATCTTATAAAATACTGAAGTTACTCTATTTCATCAATTTTTTTTTTTAGATCCACATTTGTTATTTCATCAATTTCAAGAGGCCCATTTCCCTCCATGTTTCACTATCTTCCAAAACAGGGCACATTTTGAAATATCCTACAATCAAGTTATAACTGTGTCATGATTTAACCACTGGGATTCTGAACCACTTCCAAAAATCACGAAATCTTGGCACTCACTGCCTATATATTCTATATTCAGTTCCAAAGATCACTTACACTCCTGGAAGCAAGGATCTGCTCCAACAGACGGTAGAAATACTGCTGCTGAGAGCTGAGGTAGCGCTTGTACTGTGACTTGAAGCACAGCTGCCGGTACTTGACCACTTCAGGGTTAAAATGACCATCTGGAAAACAAGAAGAGGGAAACCTACATGTAATCAGTCAGTAAATAGTTCACAAATGTTTGCAATGTGATCAATTCTGTAGCTGACAAAATACAGGTGGAAAAAAAGATTATGTTCTTGTGGTGCCTACAGTCAAGTGGAAGTCAAAAAAAAGTGTTAATCGGGCTGAGCCCCGGTGGCATAGTGGTTGAGTGCGGAACTGCAGCTCGTGGGCTTGGCGGTTCAAATCCAGCTGCGGCTCTCAAGAGGGCCACTGGGTAGCGTCCATGACCACCAGAGGCAGTGATGCCCACAAAAAAAAAAAAGTGTTAATCAAGAAATATTACTAAATTCTCTAAAGGCTATAGAAGAAATTAACTTGAAATTAAACTATAGAGAATGAGGGAGTTGAATTTTGGACCAAAAAATCCCACAGAATGAAAACACTCTATTGCTATGGACACGTAGGAGCTCAGAGGGTAGATCTCTCGCAGACTGCCACATTTCTCCCCACGGACCAGCACTTTCACCACTGACCCACCAGCTCCTTAAAATTAGGGAACATGTCTCTAAAACAATACACACAATGAAGCCTGCCCAACATGGCTGACGCTGAACAGCTAACAAGAGTCATGTGGGTGTTCACTGCACATGCCATGCCCCAAACATGCTCTATGTTGAAAAGTCTTCAAAATGAAAGGGAACTAAGGAAACAAAATCAGGGAAATGTCTCTCTTAGGCAGAGGAAACAGCACTTTCCAAACTGGAAGAGGTAAGCCTCTGAGGAGCAGTGGTATCAGAAGACCTCAGAAGAGGAGAATAAAATCACAAGCCTGTATGTCATGACTTTACCCCAAGTGCAAAGGAAATAACTCGAGGATATAAAGCCAGAGAATTGAGTTTAAGTGGGAAAATAGAAAATATTGCATGGTCCAGGTGAGAGATAACAGTGGTTTTGGTCCAAGGGCTCATCCACACTCAGAATAAAAGCCTCTGCCAAAAAGATAGTATTTTGGGTTATAAAGGATAAGAAAAATAATAAGAAGAATAATTGTATGTTTTTACTATTCTTAATTAGACGAGTAGGACATTTTAAATGAAACATGTAGCTAAAGTAAAGTGACCAGATTTTAAGCAGGACACCATTGACCGGAGGTAGAGGGGTGGGGGGTGCAGGGACTCTTGATTAAAACTTTGGTCTATATGGATCAACAAAAATTTTCATAGAAAAAAAATTTCATAGAACGCAAAAATAGTATTGTTAACATATTTATTTTAATTTTAAAATGCCACAGGACAGTGTTAAATCGTTAAAAAGCAGAACATCTGGTCACCTTAAGCTAATGTAGTAATTCTACTGAGCAGCACTGGGTAAGAGTACCATGAAAAAAATGGGGATGAGCGGTATCAGGTGAAGCTGGGTAACTGGGAAGAGACCTAAGTATGTCCAGCCCTATAGCCTGCAGCTAGGCGGCTTGGTAGTGCTGCTGGATAAGTGCTAGAATGCCATCCACAAGATTGGTGGTTCAAACCCACTGGTCACTTGGCAGGAGAAAAATAGGGCAATCTGCTCCCACATAGCTTCTAAAATCCCACATACGGTTACAATCAGCTATAATCAACTCAATGGAAGTGGTAAGCTATCACAACAAGATTGAATTTTAAGTTACGGCACCTGGTAAATAAGCAACTGAAGTTATAAGAAGACCACTATTATGGTTTGTTAGGCAGACATTGTGGTTCAACCATCAGCGAGGAGATGGTGGATGAACACAGGCTAAGTATCCAAAGAAGGGAGATGGAACTTAAAGAACAGTAACACGAAGGAGCTTCAACATTTTCTGGAAAATAGAATTAAAAGATAATGGAAGTTCCCCAAAAACTTTTCAAAGTGCTCTCACATAAACAGAAATAATAAGAGAAAGAGGTTGGCAAAGAAAGGAGGGATAAGGGCTGAGCCCCGGGGGCGTGGTGGTTGTGCGCGGCACTGTGGCCCACTGGGACCGAGGTTCAATTCCAGCAGTGGGGCTGGGCCTCCTACTCCCACCACCGGAGAGCAGTGATGCTCCCTCCCAAAAAAACAAAAAAGAAAGGAGGGATATATAAACAGAAAGAAACCCAGGGTGAATGAATCACTGACTCAAAGGGAGGAAGGCTTCCAGGTGAAAGCAGCAGTCCCTGTGTCAAACGCTGCAGCAGGAGGGCGCAGAGGAGACTGAAAAAGAACCTGCTGATCTTGAGATCACACGGTCACTATGATGACAGAGGTAATCACGTGCTGGGACTGCGAGATGTTAATATAGACTGTAGTAGTTAAGTAGATCAATGGTACATTTTCTAAGTCTGCTAATCACAGTTCAGAGAAAGCACTTGCTTTCTAGAGAAAAATGCTGAGAATTTCCAGGCAGTTTTCTATGCAACATCCTCAAGAGGGTCAACAAAGTGATAGTAAGGGTGGGTAAAGGAGAAGAGTGAAAAATGTAAATAGTAAGGGCTCAAGCGGAAAATATTTCAAAATGAGTATGGTACTATGTGTACAAACATGCTTGACACAAATGATGTATTGAATGTTATAAGAACTGTAAGAGGCCCCAATAAAGTAATTGGAAAAAATGTGAATTGTAAATAAATAAGATGGCAGAGGGTCACAAAAACAAGATATTAAGTTTGGATAATACAAAAACAAGATATTAAGTTTGGATAATAGCTATAAATATTTTTCACATTTTTAGAGCAGAGTGTTATATCTTGCAATGTAATAGAGAATGGACAGGAGAAGTGACAGGTTACAAGCAGCGACCGCAGCAGAGAGCCATTAAAAGAAAATAGTGACAGAAGAACTAGACGTCCTGGCTATCCCACCCACAGTTCTGATCAGGATCAGCCTAAGAGCAAGTCCTCGACAGAAAAGGAAACAAAAGTACAACAAAACTTAAAGGCCGAAAAAGGGCCAGATCTCCAGACTGGTAGAAATTAGAGGAGACTGCTGGCCTTACAGGGCCCAGAAGGTTCTAAGTTGGGCTGCTGACAGCACCATCAGCAGTATGAAACTACCAGGTGCTCCTCAAAAAAGACTTTTTACTCTGGTAAAGAGTTACAGTCTTGGAAACCTACCGGGCAGAGCTACCAAGTCTTCTCAGCTGGAATCGACTAGAAAGCAGTAAGGTTTTGTTGGCTTTATTGACCCCTTAGAAGTTATCCTTTGAACTTAACCCTAGAAGTCACTCTTGATGGCCACCTTTCATCCAAACAATAGACTGGCTTATAAAATACACAGTTCACCCATGAACACCGTGCTCACTTTAAACTGACATCAAATGGCAAACAAAAGACCCAAGCTAAGCACACTGCCATCGAGTCAATTCCAACTCAACAGCACCCGATTTGAGTTTCCAACGCTCTGTAAACCTTCCCAGCCTTGTCAACCTCCTGCTCCTGCAGAGTAGCTGGCAGGTGTGAACCACGAAACTTGCGGTGAAGAGTCCAATGCTGGGCTGATCCCTGGTGGCGTAGTGGTTGTGTGCAGGACGGCAGCCCACGGGCTTGGTGGTTCAAATCCAACAGCAGCTCTCCAGGAGCAAGGCTGGGCCTCCCACTCCCACCAGAGGGCAGTGATGCCACACACAAAAAGAGTCCAACGCTTGCCCAACATCGCCACCAGGGAAACTACAGAGGAGCAGGGAAGCTAGATTAATGAAAAAAGGGGAGGTTGACACATTGTGGAAAATGGGGCCAATGTCAGAGCAACGTGTATAAAATTGTTAAATGGTAATATAACATGATGAGCAAATTTTTACCTGAAACACAGTAATTTTTTAAAGTAGTAAGAACAGTATAAAAATAAATGCAGTCTGGGGCTGAGCCCTGGTGGCGTAAGAGGTTGAGTGCGGAACTGCAGCCCCCGAGCTTGGCGGTTCAAATCCAGCAGTGGCTCTCAGGAGCGGCACTGGGTAGCGCCCACAACCACCAGAGGCAGTGATGCCCACCAAAAAAATAATAAAATAAAAATAATAAATGCAGTCATAAAAGTGAAAATATGAATATGGCAAAATCTTAACAGCTGGTGAAAGAGGTTAAGAATATATGGATGTTTATGGTATTGCCTAGTGACTTTGTCATTCTGATTTTTTTTAAAAAACAAAAAAAAGCATGCTGGTAGCACTACTGAGAGAAATCTCAATGTAGTACCAATGGAAAGCCACCGGTGAACCAAATCCAAGTAACTAGAAAAGACAGCTATGAACACCTTTAAAGTCTGGGGATAAAAAAAAGAAGAAACACAACAATAAAGGGAACAGGTGATTGAGGGCTTTTTCAGTTGGATACCCCTGAACACATATGCAAACTGAAAAAATACAAGGAAAGTGGATACCCACAAAGAGTGAACATACCATCAAGACTAGTGATGGGAGTGGTAACACCAGGAGGGTGGAGGGAGGGAGGAATAGAAAGGGTGAACCAACTTCAGGGATCTACACGTAGCCTCCTCTCTGGGGCACGGACAACAGGGAAGTGAGTGTTGGGACACATTGGACAGTGTACAGGGTGAAAAAATAATTTGTAAAGTACTAAGGGTTCAAGGGGAAGGGGGGGAGGAAGGGGCCTGGAGGGAGGGAGAATGTTTTGAGAGTGATGATGGCAATGGGTGTGTAAGGGTGGCCTGCATACAACTGATGTTGTTAGGAATTGTGATGGGAGTTGTATGGGCCCCCAATAAAATGATTCATTAAAAAAAGGGGGGGAGGGGAAAGGGGAGTTGTTTTTTTCAAAAGAGGAGCTTGTACCAAGGGCTCAAGTGGAAAATGTTTGGAAATGTATGTGGCAACATGTGTGCAAATGTGCTTGATACAAACGATGCACTGGATGTTGTAGTAGCTGTAAGAGCCCCAAATAAAATTATAAAAAAAAAAAAGTGAACACACAGGGGAGAGAGCAGTGAATTGAGGCAGCAAGGTCCCAAAAGTGGTAACAGAGGAAACAGCAGCATTACTTAAACAGAAGAACGTCCTTCTTCCTTTGAGTTAAAAACAATGGGTCAGAAAGGAAGCGAACATGCCTCAATTGGAGTGGCTAAGGAGCAGAAAACAAGGAAGGGATTGAAGGCGTCAGGAATTTCATCTAGCTTGGATACACAGCGGTCAAGAGATCAAATGAGGCGTTGAGCTGGGTAAAATCCGTGGCACAAAGCCGCTTCAGAGTGTTGAAAAACAAAGTTGCTTTGAAGACGAAGGTCTGCCTGACCCAAGCCAGAATATTTTCAGTCGCCTCATATGCATGTGAAAGTTGTACACTTAATAAGGCCAAGAATTGGTGCAGGTGAATTATTGGTGCAGGTGCTAGCAAAGAATACTGAAAATACCATAAGACTTCCAAAAAGACAAACAAATTTGTCTTGGAAGAAGTACAGTCAGAGTGCAACTTAGAGGCAAGGGGGGTCCGATTTGGCCATGTTGTCAGGAGACCATTCCCTGGAGAAGAACACCATGCGTGGTAAAATAGTGAGACACCGAAAAGAGGAAGAGTCTCGAGCAGACGGACTGACACAGTGGTTGCATCGATGGGCTCCCACATAAGAGCAATAGTGAGGGGCACGGGGCAGAGCAGGGTTTCATTCTGTTGTGCAGATTTGCTTTGAGTTAGAACTCAGTGGCAATGAAACACAGCAAGAGAGAGGGCAGTTAAAGGAGTTTAATAAGCATTTGGAGTTTGCGTATAATCACAACTCCTCAATTATCAATCAACATAAAATCAGGTTCCAAACACCAGGTCATTCTCTGAAAATCAGTGCTATGTAAACAACACTTCATGATTTAGATTACCATCACTATATAACTGCCATACCTGGAAATCAGGACACACTGAGGGGGATGCAGAACATTAACTGACAGGTCAGGGTCACTTGCTTTTTACCTTAGCGTTGGTTACTGGTTTGGGTTTTTTTTTTACTGTCAGGCTAAGTTGTTAATGCCCAAGATACTCAGATGGCAGATTTATTATTTTCTAAATTTAAAGCATCAGGTAAGACATCAGGTGATATGTGAGGTGTAGACTTATTTAAAACAGCATCATTATAGAAAATGAAATGTAAAAGAACAGTAAAAAGCATTGATGGCCCATTTTAAGACTAATAATCAGAAAAACCAAGGAAATGCAACTATCTTCAGAAACGCCGTCCTAAAATATGACAGTGGTTAGAATGATATAACCAAAAATGGTTGCCCAAACATTCCTTGTTTGGATCATTACCAGACCGTCCTATTGTGGGAGGCAGGGCATTTACTATTACAATAAACAGGATTGAGAAACAGACGGTCCACTGCACAAATCTATCAGTGCCAGGTCTCCCTTTTTCCTGCTCTTCCAGAAAAGGTGGTCTACTATGACTTGAGGCCCATTACTTCCAAGAAAAACACCTCTGCCAGGCTGAGCCCCGGTGGCGTAGTGGTTGAGTGCGGAACTGCGGCCCACGGGTGTGGCGGTTCAAATTCAGCAGTGGCTCTCCAGGAGCAAGGCTGGGTAGCTCTCACAACCACCAGAGGTCAGTGATGCCCCCCCAAAAAAAACAAAAAAGAAAAACACCTCTGCCAACCAAAAACAATTAGTTTCTACTCACCAGGAGCAAGAGAGGAAGGAGAGTCGGGAACAGGAGCATATGAAATGTGCGCTGTGTGCCTCATTTGTCATAAGGCCATGTCTGGCTATCATTACTAAACATTTTATGAATAGTTCCACAAAAGAATCCTGAATGTACAACAGAATTTCAAATTCTCATGGACTCTGGTCTTTCTGGATCATAAATGAGCGCCTGAACCTATTGCTCTATTTTTAAACATAAACCAAAAGGACCTCTTGAAATCTGAACCAGTTTTAAAAACCCATTATCTTTGAATTAATTCTGACTCATACCAATCCAGTTTAGCTTAACTAGTTTAAAAAAATATGCCTTAAACATTAAATTATTCTAAGACTTAACTAGAAGGAATCAAATTGACAGCAGTAATTCAAAAGATTATACATTAACCTTAAGGTGCAGTGAGTTCATGCTAATGCGAGATGAATAACACAGAAGGGAGGTTGAGAATTATTGCACAACTCAAAGAATCTAACTAATGTCACTAAATTATACATTTAGAAACTGCTGACTTGGTGTATAATTTGCTGTGTACATATTCATATCCAATCTAAATTAAAATATAAAGGGAAAAAATACCAATCCCAACCCCTTCTAGAATCCTTCATTTCAAACAAAAGGATTATCAATTATAAAATGGCTGGAAAAACAAAGGGGGGGGGGGGCGTTAGCCTATGGTGTCAAGAAATTCCAAAGACTTTTTAAATCACTAAATGAGAACAAAATTAACCTTACAATCAAGAGGTCCAGCAAACATTACTTAATAAATCATACTAGTCATTATAAGCAATGAAACATTATTGGCATTACATCCCTCCTGAAGGAATAAACTTTGAAAGACTTAAATTTTCCCACCATATAATATTCTTGCCCAAATCTTTTTATTTTCATTAGAAAACAAGGAGCTCCCAGGAATTGGAAATTTTACAATTCAAACATCCTAGGTTGTTAAAAAAAAAATGTGTTTGTAAAGGTTAAAAACCTTTAAAAAAAAAGGCAATGTCCTAAATTCAAAGTGTCAAAGTCACAAGATCCAAATAGAATGCATGAAATATGAACCATGCTGAATTTAAAAGGACTATGCTGGCTGAGCCACTCAACTAGTGGTTGAGAGTGCGGGACTGCGGCCCGTGGGCTTGGCGGTTCAAATTCAGCAGTGGCTCTCCAGGAGCAAGGCTGGGTAGCTCCCTCGACCACCAGAGGGCAGTGATGCCAAAAATAAAAATAAAAATAATAAAAGGACTATGAATATATCTTGGAATTTAAAGGACTACATAAGGCACAAATAAAAGGATATTTGGGGAAATCATTGAGAAAATTTTAATATGAACTACTATCCAATAGTACTATTTGCCCAATGTTAAATGTCTCGAGTAACAGGATTGTGACTATGGAAGAGCATAATAGACATGTCATCTGAAGTCAACAAGATGTGTGGAGGTTATGAGTACATAAAATAAAGCAAATGGCAAAATTAGCATTTTTTTAAAAAAATTCTAAGTGGTCAAGAGGGAACTTCTGAGACACTGTCAACATTCTATTTATTTACCTGGGTGGTGGGTATGTATCTGAGTTTGTTTAAAAAAAAAGGAAACACTGATCAATACATTTACTATTTATGTATTCTCAGCACTTAAATCAATAAAATTCTGTAAAATAAAAAGAGTGGCCTGGGCCAACTGCTGCATAAAACCACTCTATGCTAAATCAATACGCACAACAAAAGGAATACCCACATTGGTGAACTTGTTGTGCACCTTCCACCTCCCACCGGAAAAGAAGGTTGGGCTACAGACCTCGGAAAAGCTTCTGGGCAATATGCAGAGGGTTTCCAAAGCGGAAGTTCTCCCCGCTGAAGAGGGCTAGGATAAGCTGGTTTTGTTGCTCGATACTGTCCTCGGGAAAGTGAGGCAGGAACTGCTGGAGGTATTCCCGCTGACGGTCACTGAGAACTTCTTGCCACGTGGAGAGGCTGACTACATCAAAGAATATCTCGGGCTAGAAGAATGAGGAAAAATGAGAGGAAAGTGAACAAGATCAAAATGGAAGGTTTTTAAACTAGAATTCGAAGATCCTTACTCACTTCTCTAAATAACAGAGACGAACAGACCAAAATCACATACTCAATGGTGAACAAAAATCTAAAGGAAGACATCTCAGGGGAGTAAATACCCTTTGGTAACTTTCTTTTTTTTTTTTTTTTGTGGGCATCACTGCCTCTGGTGGTCGTGGGTGCTACCCAGTGCCACTCCTGAGAGCCGCCGCTAGATTTGAACCACCAAGCCCGCGGGCTGCAGTTCCTCATTCAACCACTTACGCCACCGGGGCTCAGCCCCCTTTGGTACAACAAAGCCCACCGCCCTTGAGACAATTCCAACAAGCTACAGCTCGGGACGGGAGGAGAAAGTCTACCTTCTCCCGAGGAGTGGTTGGTGGTTTCGAATGGCTGACCGTGCAGTTGACAGGCAGCACACAATCACTATGCCAACAAGGCTCCTCTCTATCCACAAGGGGTATGATATTGGACATCTACAATCTGCTTTAACTGATTAGCAGGAGAAAATGAAAGTGACGAAGAACTTCAAAGTGAGGACAATTGCTAGGAGTGAAAAGAAACAATCAGCTCAAGACTTGAGATCTCCTTGGTGCCAGACTAAGGCAGACTGATGTGCATCGTTCTCTTGAGACACAGGATAACTCATTTCAGTTAAGACAGTAAGAGAGGATGTGTACAGGAAGAAGCACACTCAGAGTCACAGAAAGCCTACAAATGGGAGTGATATTTAAGAACTTGGGAGAGAAAGGGGAAAATAGATGATAGCTGAAAAAACCCATGCATAAAACCATAAAAAGAAAAGAATCATTAATACAAAAGGGTAGCAGTTCCTTAGAGGGCGAACATTAAGAATGGGATGAAGAGGATACCTATGTTACCAGTGATATCCTACTTATCCTATGTGGTGGCTACATGGGCATTCATTTTCCTGACATACACATATTTATAAATTTAATATATTCTTTGTTATGGATTTAAGTATATGGCTCCCCCACCCCACCACACTCCAAATGTATGTTGTAAATCCCAGCCTCTAAACCTGTAATTACAATCTCACTAGGTCTGGTTACGAAGTAGGACTGGAATAAGGCTTATCTTGAGTTGATCTGGCTTGAGATAAATGAGATAAAATAAAAGAAAGCAGCAGAGATGAGGAATGACTGATGCCAAGCGATATGAAAATCTCCAAAGGACCAGGAAACAAGCAGGAGACACTCTCTTCCTTCAAAGCCAACAGAGAAGACCTTCACCTGTAGCCAGAATCCTGACCTGGGATTTCTCAGCCTCCAGAAGTATGAGACAATAAATTTCTGCCTGTTAAAGGCACTCATGGATGGGTGGTAATTCTACTGTATTTGCTGCTGTTAGGTCCCAACTCGTAGTCAGAGTAGACACATGGAACAGAACAGAACAAGGTCTGATCCTGCGCCATCCCCACAATCGTTCCCGTAGTCCCACTCTCTCCTTTCCCACTGTATCGGGCTGTGATTCACATGGTCAGTAGTTCGAAACTACCAGCAGTTCTGAGGGAACAGACTGGGTTGTTTACTTCGGTAATTAGTTTTGCAAACACAGAGGGTCACTAGGCAACAGTATTGACTCAATGGCAGCAACGTTGCTTGCTTTTTGACTTTGCTGAGTACGGTGTCCTCCTTTAGGATGGGTTCCCTGTGATAAAATGTCCACAAGTACTTGAGACAAAATTTCAGTATCCTCGCTTCTGATTACCTTGAGGCTTTTTTTTTTTTTTAGGTCGCTTTAAACAATTCACGGTAAATATACCATGGTGTTAAGAACTTTAGTGGCACAGTAGTGCTAACTGCAAGGTCAACAGTTGCTCCATGGGGTTTTCGATCCAATAAAGACAGAAACATGGGTGAAGGGAGGCACATAGACATTGTAAAATATGAAAATGAAAATAAGTTATTTAAAAAATAACATTTCTTTTCATTACACATTTACACAACTTTTGAAGCTCACTGTATGAGGGGATTGAAAATACAATGTAATAGGTCAGGCACACCTATTCCTCAGGGTGACTTTTGCTTTTAACACTTGGGTCTGGACTACGGATGTAAGTCAAGTAAAATCCCTGACAGTTTTCAGTCTTCTCTGTATTTGTCCTCACGTTGACATTAGTGGAGCTGTGAAGATTTTTGTTTCCTTTAAGTTGAAGTGTAATCCACACTGACGGCTGCAGTCTCTGATCTTCACCAACAGGTGCTTCAAGTCCTCTCTCAGAAACCAAGGTTGTGTCCAGGTTTGAATCTGCCTCTTAATTCGGATGTCATGTTCTTTATAAAGCCCAACTCCTGGGATGATTTGCTCAGCATACAGACTAAGGAGGTGTGGAGAAAGGATACATTCCTGACATATGCCTTTCCTAATTTTAAACCATTCCATAACATCCTTCTTGTGTGAACCACTACCTCTTGGCACAAACACAACTAAACAGAACTAAATAACTTAAGACCCGTCTAGGTATTTTGTCTTTTTAAACTAAAAAAAATAGCTCAACTATCATTTGGCTGCAGCAGACAGAATAGAGCGTGGAGGCAGCAGACAACATAAAGAGTAGCAAGGGACTTGAGGCCGTCAGCCCTTGTCTTCATCCTAAGCATAATTGGGAGCCAGAGGAGGCTGAAGCAAGAGAGAACCCAGAAAGCACGGCAACCTCCCGGGCATCTCCACAGGCATACATCAAAAGCCCTTCAGCCTGATGTCCAGGATCTCCCCCTGAACGTCTATCTTTGTTCACTCTAACTCAATGGCTGGCACAGTGCATCCAGTAAAACAAGCCACTGGCAGACTAAACAAAGAAACATGCTACTTACCTAAGAGTACACAAAACTGAAAAATACGGAGAAGACAGAGCTACATCAGGTTTTGGTAGTTACTACTTAAAATGAGAGTAGTGGTAGATAAGGCACAATGGCAGCTCCAATTTTTGAGCAATGTTTTGATATACTGAAACAAAAATTTCACGTAAAAATCATTTCACTAGCCTGGAGATTCCTAGGAAGCTGTGGAGAAGCTTGTGACTCATAGCAAATCTTTATGCAGCAGAGCAAAACACTGCCTGCTCCTCACAAGCCTTCCTATGTGGAGGTCGTTGTTGTATCCACCGTGTCCATCTATCTCCTGCAGGGTCCTCTTCTTTTTCACTGGCCCTCTTTTTTATAAAGCACGACATATTTCTCTAAGGCTGGTTCCTTGGTACGTGAGAGAAATTCTTGTTATCCTAGCTTTAAAGAACACTCTACCAGGACAAGATGTGTTTATTTGCCTGGTAGTTTGTGGTATACTCAGTATGTGTGTGCTTCACCGATGCTAAAATTTAAAAGCATTCATTCTTCTAGTCTTCCTTCTTTGTTGTCCTGCTTGTTCACACACAGGAGGTGACTGAAGCGACCTTGTCAGAGGGCTTCTGGTGTCCTCAAAAGTCACACCTTTGCTCTGGTAACACTTTTAACAAGAGCTTTGGCAGATCTGCCCACTGCAAATGCGTGGATTCTTGTTAACTGTGGATCCAAGTAAAAGAAAATCCTTGATCACTTCAATTTTTTTCTGCGTTTATCATGATGTTGTTTACTGATTCAGTTGTTGAATACTTCTATTTATTTACCTCTGGGTTTTTCTATTTCTATTTTCTTAACATTGAGGTTTCATTAAACGCTATGGTCATTGATCGCTAGATAATAAGTACTACATTGTTACTATTGTGAGCTGTCAGTTGATTCCAACGTAGAGACCCCGTATGATGGAGTAGAAGCGGCCCGTGATGTTTTCTTGGCTGTCATCGCTACAGATACAGACCTTTCTGTACAGATACAGGTCTTTCTCCTGTGGATGTCCCTAGGTGGAATTGAACTGTCAACTGTTCATTAACCAAATGCTTGGCCATCATGCCATCAGGGCTCTCAATAGTATCTCTACATCTGCTGAGGTGTTAAATGCGTCAAAAAAACACCAAAAGAAACGTGTGTGGACGTCAACAATAAATGACATCAGTGTTAATTATAAATCTAGCTCATGAATGTAGTCGACATGCTGACCTTCTATTTCAGGGCACGTACTGATATTTTAACCAAGGTTACCTTATGAACAAGTAATATGTTTGGGTTTTATTTAATCACTCACACCATAGGTGACCATTTTAACAATTTCAAACAACAACAACCCAGTAGCCACGAATTCAGCTTCCTTTCATGATAACCACATATACTGCAGAATAGAAGTGTTCTCTGCAGGGTTTGCATGGCTGTATCACCAAGTCTTTCTCCCCGGGGTGGGTTCAAGCCAGTCAAAAAGCAGTGAGCAGTCACACTCTTAAGTGTGTCACTCAAGGACATTTTGATGTAAACAAATAGATAATTTGACTATTAGAGTATAAGACTTTTCAAATACCATAAAGCACTTTGTTAAAATACGATTTATATGGTGCTCACTTTGGCAGCACACATACTAAAAATACTAGTTATATGTCATAGTATCAAATTATTCTGACAAGTTATTAAACATGCAGGAGGTAGCTTTTACCTTATGCTTTAACTGGAACGTGAAATGTTACAATTGGGGGTAGGGGGGAGAAACAAAAACAAAAACAAATACTACTTTAACAGTAATGTAGAAAAAGAAAGAGGAGCACAAAAGACTGGAAATTTATAGGAAGTGAAAACGGTTAGGAGAGTTCCTCTGAGGAGGCTGAGAACCAGGCAACACTCACGTCCTCCAGGAGATCCTCAGGCAGACTCACTCTGGTGCCTCCCAGGAGGCAGTCCTCCATGATGCGAGTGCCATGGCCATCTCCGCATGGACCCAGTTCCAAGGGATCCGTCAGCATATGATCCAATGAATCCATCATTTGTTTTTCACAAGTCCTCTGGATATATTCGATGATACCTTAAATAAAACCAAAAAACCTAAGCAGTTTACTCAGCTTCTCAGCCAGAGAGAGCTATGCTCCTCAGGATTTTCAGGTTGTTCTCAGAAGATGCCTCTGGGTAGAACACAAAGTGCTAACTTTTCAGTCAGTTGCTCAGCAAACTTAATTTTGTTTTTTCCCGCATCACTGCCTTGGTGGGAATAGGAAGCCCAGCCTTGCTCCTGGGGACCTGCTGCTGGATTTGAACCGTCAACCCTGTGGGCCGCAGTCCCACACACAACTACTACACCACTGGGGCTCGGCTTGCAAACTTATTTCCAACACCCTGATAAAACCCAAAATCACACTGCCATCGAATTGATTCCAACTCATAGGGACCCAGGAGGGCAGAGTGGATAACTGCCCCTGTGGGTTTCAGAGACTGCCATTGCGAACCTCTATGGGGGCAGAAAACCTCATCTTTCTCCCATGCAACAGGTGGTGCTCTTGAACTACTAGCCTTCTAATTGATGAGCAGCCCAAGGCATAACCTACCATACAACCAAGGCTCCGAGCGTTATCACCCGGATCCCAAACCTCCCTGCCAGTGAGTTGATTCTGACTCCCAGTGACCCTAGAAGAAAAGGCAGACTCGCCCTGGGGGGTTTTGAGACTGCAAATCTTTAACGGGAGTCACAAGCTTCACCTTTCTCCAGTGGAACAGCTGGTGGTTTTGAAGTGGTGACCTTCAAACATGTAACACGCCATGCCACCAGGGCTCCTGACCACCCACACCTAAGAAAGGAGAACTCCCGGGAACTGCAAACATTCTTGCAGAAAATGTTCTGACCCAGAAGACATTCGCTCTCAACAGCTGTAGCTTATTCTACTCCTCTTTACCACCTAACTGCAGCTAAACTACTGCCCTTCTCCATCCCTTCCACCCAAACATTTTCATCCACATCTTACATGATAGGGTTGTTGTTTATTTCTTAATAGTTTTACTGGCATACATTTCACATCTCATACAATTGTATGGACTTGTTCAATCATATGAGTTGTCCAATCATCACCACAATCAATTTCAGAACCGTTCCTTTTTGTATTAGTTGTTAGCACCCATATCTCCCTCCTCCTCCCCTGTCATTGTCGTAGGTAATTACCCATGTAGTCACTGACTCTATAGATTTGGCTATCCACTGTAACATATACAGAAAACCAAACAAAGTGGATTTGGGGTTTCCACTGTCACCCAAATAGTTGTTCACAATTTAAGCTGATACCATTCCCTCCTTCAGATTTGGATTTTATTGTTTACAAATCCTTGGATCACACAGGCTAGTGTGCTTCTTCAAGTGAACTTAGTTGACGCTTCATGGTAGACTTGTTTCCCAGAATGCTCACCCACTAACTCCTAAATTCCTAGAACTTCGTATGCTCACAGGGCCTATTAATCCACATAAACTTCTGAGTCTCCGGAAGCTGCCCATGAGAACAAGTAAGGTCAGTAGTCAAAATGCACTTGGTTAGCGCCCTTGATATTTATCACAAGGCAATGTATTCTTCCTGTAGTAACGGAGCACTTTGATCACCTTAAGAAAGTACATATTAAAACACTTTCTTTTTCTTTTAAATCATTTTATTGGGAGCTCGTACAGCTCTCATCACAATCCATACAAAACATTTTCTGACGGACGCTAGCTAATGACCAACCAGAATCAGACACGAAGGTGAGGACAAAGAAGTGAACTTTAAGTGCACAAGGAATTTCAAATCAATCACTACCCAAGCATTTCCTAAACCCATTTTCTCTCTCCAGGTCCCATTCCTTTTTTAATGAAGTTAATCTAACGAGGCTAACAAGTACAGGAAAATTTAGGTCCAAACATCAAATTGCTGGCCACTAATTCCCAGTGACCCTACACAAACCTTACCTCTCCAGGTGTCTGTCTGCTTATCTGTACAATGAAAGGTTGTTGCAAAAGGTCTTCTTTACTGTTATCTGGAATTCTGTAAGAAATTCTCTCCTGGCGGCTTATATTACATAACAAAGATACTTCCCATTTCCAAGACTCGCTCAAATGCTAAAATGTAGGTTATTATTCGTTTTATTAGGCAAAACGCGTCTCCGCTACATCATTTGAAATTAACTTGATGTGATTTCCAACCTACATAAAGAAAAGGGAGAAAGATTATAGTGTTGGCTCAAGCAAAGCGAAAAGCCTCCAAGCAACTGTGTCCCAATATCCACGGTGAAATCCCAACAGCCTCAACATTCCTAGTGGAAGTGAATGGGAAAGCGCATGGTGTGGGTTTAATGCAGCTTTAAAATAGAAAAAGCAAAATAAACTGGTACATAACGTAAGTTTCTCTTGATAGAATTGACACAGTAAGGACAGCTGCAAAGGTAATAAATACTCTGACTCTTCAGAGCATTGCCTGTTCACACAACTTACAAAGTTTTTCAGCTAAGCTGAACAGCTAGCTAAAAATTAATCTATCCAAAAGAAAACCTTTGCTCTATCACTGTTTTGATCGGGGCCTCAAAATTCAAAGAGCTGGCAGCTGTCAAGGGTTTCTAAGTCCTTTCGGTGGCTGGGGCCACTTCGGTAATCCAGAAAGGCCCCTTTAATATCCCTGCCTCTGCCTCTGCACCTGGCAGGCGACCTCCCCTCCCTTTTGGGGCCCTTCCCAACACTGAAGCCAAACCCATGACTTCCTGAGCAACTGCCTACACCAGCTCCAAATCCGTGAAGCCAGCAGCAAACTGCTGCCTACCTACCGGGCCCCGCCCCACGCAGCCCGCAGCCGGGGTCCAGCCTCTTCAGTACAGACCTACCTAGCCCTCGGCCCCTCCCCCAGCACCGTCCCTAACCTTAACCCCCACCCAAGGGGTCACCGGAGACTCGGTGCGATCGCTCCTCCACCCACTGGAGCCGCCATGCTCGGAGACTCAGCCGCTTCCCCCTGGCGCTCCTCAGGAACGTTCCACGGCCCCCTTGACCGCGACCCGCTCTCACCTGAGCTGGGGGCGCGGGTCCCCTGAGCCCGCTATGATTTTCCGGCGAAGGGGGTAGAACGGGCTCGCTCCCGCACGACGTCCTGATGCGCGCACGCCTCGGGCTCGAGCGGCGGAAGGGGTGGGACCTTTAGAGGGCGGAGCAGGAGGGCTCCGGGGCGGGGCTCTGAGGGCGCGTGGCAGACACGGCGCATGCGTGTGCTTCAAGGAGCGGGTACAGGCCAAAGGCGGGGCTTCAGTGGGCGGGCCCAGGGGACGCCTGGACTGGCTACAGAGGCTGGCTGTGCAGCACGGCGGGCGCGCGTGTCTGGCCACGTGCCGCGGGGACTGTGGGTCTCACCAGGTAGGGAAAGTCTCGGTCATCTCTGCCAGTGGGCTAGATCAGAGGGAGTAATGCAGCTATGTCAGCGAGCGTGCGCCGCGAGCATCTCTGCACCGGTACCGAAGCCCCTTGTGTCGGCTCACTGTCTCTAGTCTCAGCTGCCCTGAACTCTCATTGTTCCTGTCAGTTGAGAAAACCAGTGTTCAGAGACACGACACACTGGCCATGTCACACTCTTCAGCCTGGCCTCTGAGGAGGGGCTCATTTCGCCCAGACTTCAGCTTCAGGAAAGGACGCGTGTTAACAAGTGCCTCTACGTTACACTTGATCATATTCCCCTATATTTATGCCCTGTTCTTGTCTTTTGGCCCCTGAATTTTACTTGGAATGCTTCTCGTCAGCCTTTCGGATAGTCCATTCTCTCTGTTGGGAGGAAAATTCGTGAAAGAAGTGAATCCACCTTCCAAATGGTTTTGGACCTGTTCTTTGTTGAAAAAGTTATTTACCGATAAACCGCAATCTCTCTAGCATCACTGATTCCAGACAGGCTCTTGGTTATTTCATTTAAAAACGCCAGGTACCTATGGAAGGGAAAAACGTTAAGAGTTGTCATAACAAATCCCTTTTTCCCCCCGAGTCTGGGACCAGCCTGGAGTGACCCAGGGTCAAAACACTGTAAATTGGGATACTTTTTTAAAAATGAACTATCTGTGCACACAAGAAACATTTATTTTTTAAAATTTATTCATTTTTACACCTGCTGGGTAGCACAAGACTATTAACACTATACCTCAATGAATGTACAATAAATGTTCACATTTAAATAACAGGATAAAGTCAATAGTTTCAACCAGTAGGTCAGCTTTAGCATTTCATGAAGTGCTTTTTAGCCCTATTGATCCTAAGAGGTTTTAAAAGGATAATTGCAAATCAGAAAACAATTCAACAAGATCAAAACAATAGGTTATTCCAGAGTAGCAGGAATATTACATGATGAAATATCTATTTATGTGGCTACAAATCAAACAATAAAAATGTAAAATATATACATAACCTACTCTCAAATTTTCACCCTGTCCTGAATGATTTCTACAGTGTCAAATATCTTGAGAGAGGCCAAAATATTAACATTGACTACATACACTGTTTCCAATTAGTTCTTCAGGTGGGTCAACATCGTGCAACGCTTCAAATTCAAGTCCTTTTGAAAATCTCTTTCTTCAAGATGAATGTGAAGAACACCTGATCTTAAAGCAATGCTATGTGGCTTTGACTGCAACTGAATTATGGTTAAGAATATACAAATTAATATTAGTCTTTACTTATTCCACACAAAGGCAAAAGAATTAGAAAACGAAAACTAGAAGGGAAAGAGACAAAGAAATACTTCCATGTTTTTCTCCATGTAGTTTAAAACTTGAAGTAACTGGCATAAAACGAACATTCCATTCAGTGATACTTTTCTATTTTAATCAATAAATTATTCCTGAGGGAGGGAGAGATACCTGACTGGTTCATATTAAAAAGGACCCATTGGGACCAAATAAATTTAAGTTATAAACAATGAAACTGGACTTCTGAAAAAGTCTCTTCTATTTTACTTAATGAGTCCTTCTAAATTGGAACAAGTAAGTGAAAATCCCGGTATTTACAGTCATTACATTGGTCAGGCTTTGTGACCCAGAGCCTCTATTTTGTGGTTCTGCATCAATATTTTCTGGTGAAAATATCGACACTTTTGCTACCAAAGAAGATCTAGCGTAAATTTCCAGTTTGTATATATTTATCAAATAACTTTCTCAAGTTCTCTTAGTACCCAACTTTTTGAAAGGTTAAATGAGGTCTCAAAAATAAAGTGCAAAATCTGTAATTACTAGAGTTATCTCACAGAAATGTTTGCTATTCAGAAGGATATCTTTCCCATAAAAGAGCTACTACATTTATAGAACCAAGTTTACTCCCAAATGTAACTATAATAATTAATCTCATTAGGAGTTAAATCTTTCCATTATGTAGCAATAAATTTTGTTAAGCAATAATTATTTTTTAAAGTCTGTCAGTAACTATGTCACAAAAGTTGCTAAAATACATAATGATTTGTGAGAGGCTTTATGCATATAATTGGAATGTACAGTAAAGTAAAAAGAAGGAAAATGTCATTTTCCTCTATTGAATTTACAGCAAGCTAAGAGGACACATCAGAAAAACTGTTACTGAGGCAGATTTATTTTCCTCTCCCAGCAAACAGTATTATGTCGTAAAGATTAAACTTCTTCTAGATCCCGTGTAATTACCTTAATGTTATAAAAATTAATGGTCCCCACATATTTTTATTTTTCCCCTAAGTGTGAAGTCGATCATCTTTACAAAAACTCCACTGAGTTTAAAGGGTGAGATATAAGACCACTTTCTCATCCAACCGTAAGGAATGTTCGTTTTAAGATACCATTAAAAGAACTGATATACACTGAATTCTGAGAGTGAGGGTCGAGTATTCCACTGATAAAGGTATATATGAAATTCATCCTTTTCCAATGAGTGGCAAATGGATCCTACAAGGCAGTGATAATTTTTATTTTCATATATACATATATGATCTATAATTTATCTTATATGAATACCTCCTTTTTAATGCAATCGCAACCAAAAAATAGAAAGCAAAGCTTTAATGCAAGGATTTAAATTCTGCTGACATCAGGTAACCTTTTCCCTTATAGGGAGTCCACTTCTGTAGCAGCTGCTATCAAGACATAGGCTCTAACCTGATTAGCAGTTAGTCAGAGTCTGTAGCAAGTGCTCCCCACAGACAACACTTTCTCGCCCCCATCCCTGACGAAAATTTTGCAAGGAGCAAAATTTAGATGATATTTTTCTTTGAAAATATCACTACCAATCCTTTGTGTCACCATTTTCATTTTCATTTTCAATGGCCTTCCTTTTTAAAAATAGTGGCAGCTCACCACTCCCAAGAGAAAGCAGTTCTGATCTACAAAAGCAGAAAACGCCACTCCTCTTTCAGTGTGTGGCTTAGAATGAAGAACTTCAGCAGTCATGGAATTGATACATCTTTTCTCCACTCTCCACATGAACACAAAAGACCACTTAAAAATTCCTTAAAGGAAAAGTAAGGGTTATCAATGGGTTAAAAAAAAAAAAAAACTAACAACTTAAGAGCGGACAAAGTCTCTCCACCTTGAAAACAATTTTCCTCTGAGATTTCTGCCATTTAATTGCATAAACTCACGAGGATTTGACGAGCTGATTTGGTAAAGATGACCCTTGGTAACATAAACCCTATTGTCTCTCTCTATATACATATATATATGTCAAAACTGTAGTTCTAACTGTTGAGTGAATAATAAAAATTTAAAAACAGAGTTCTAAGTGTCCGAAGCTTGAAGACTTGATGAATTAGAAGAGACATGATATGATGCTTGATTCTATCCCTCAGATGAAAGTCACGGCTTAGTAATGTGCACCTCACTGCTTCCATTCCCATTGGTGGTAGTTGTGATGATGTACTGAGTGGTCTGTTGTTGGCTGTTTGTCTCGGGGTCCAGGGACTCGTGAACAGATGGCTGGACCTGGACTCCACTGGAAAGGGCAGAAGTCTGTTTTTCCTCCAATTCTGGCTGACTTTCTGATAACACATAGTGACCCTAGAGCAGGAAGAAAAGGATTTTTTTTAATTTGGAGCTTCAAGGAGGGTTTTGGAAAGGATGAAGAACTATGCAAAGAAACGTGATAAGGGGACACTAAAACGATGAGAGGTGATTTTACCTAAGTCTTTTGGGAAGGAATGATCAGCATCAGCCAGTACTAAGTAAGTGATTCATGTGAGCCCTTCAGTTTTTCTAGCACATAGTATAGTCAAGAAAGTTGAACGAAAGTTCTACACCTCTATATACTTTATCAGGTATAGAAATCCACATCAAAATGACAACCTACACGGCAAAGAAAATACATTACTGTGTTGCTCTGAAGAATGTGAAAATGGTTAGGAATCGATAGTTTACTGTCAATTATATTTATAGACTAATACAAAATCGACTTTAAAAGATATTAAGGTCACATAAAGAGGTAAATCGCTCCTAAAGTAAGGTGTCAAGATTAATGCTGCCCAGACTTCAAAATTTCAAAGACGTGAAAAAAAATTTGTTAAGTCTGAACATTTTATTTTGCCAAATGATGCCCTTAAAAAACTGAAAGGGATGGAACACAAGCATTGAAAGAATATGATCTTCAAATAAAGTTCCTTACTTTGAATAAATTGAGCCATTGGAAAACTCACAAATTATCTTTATTTTTTCTCATTGTTCCACTGATTGCGAAAACTTCTTCATAGACCTACAGCTGCCTATTTCAGATATCGTTTCTTTTTGTGTGTGTGTGA
>PVJH01014459.1:0-56760 GCA_004026705.1 Nesogale talazaci
GTGACTGCGGCAGGCATCAGTCAGCTCACCTGTGCTAACTCGCAAAGCTGCCAGGCCCGGGTAATTGCCAGTGCGTTTAGAGCTGTCCCTGGAAGCCGGCCGTCGCCGGCTGTCACAGCCAGTATCCCGAGCCGTCTCTTGCCCATACTCCGGGCCGCGGGCACACGACATCCCAGCCAAGAGGCAGAAGTTGCAGGAGCCAGCCGTCCAGGCGCAGCTATACCCAAGGCCGCGGGAAGCTCCCCCAGGATGGGGCATGGCTGCCTCACCTACCTCCATTCCCCTTTACCCAGGGGCAGTGGGGCTCAGGGGTACCCCCCTCCCCCTTACTCTCTGTCAGCAGAGGCTTCTGCAGGGTGCTGGGATGTGAAAGGAATTCGGCAGAGCTTCCAGAATAAGAAAGGAACCCTGTTGGCACCCTGGGTCAGGTCTTAGGCTGCCAACTTTCAGGTCTGCACTTCAAATCGACCAGCCGCTCCGAGGGAGAAAGATGGCACTGCCAGCTCCCATGCTGTAGGGGAAGGGAGAACGTGGTGGGTGTACAGTATGAAAATAATAATCATTTATCATTTATCAAGGTATCATCGGGGCCGGGGAGAGGAGCTGATACCGAGGGCTCGCATCGAAAGTCAACATTTAGAAAACGATGATGGTAATATGGGTACATGGGGCTGGAGCCAGACCCTGCAGCATTCCTCTGTGCAAGGGGTCACCGTGAGTTGAAGGGGGCTTGAGGGCAGTTGGCGAGGACACCCCTGGTTGAAACAGGGGTGGAGGTCACTGCTGCAGGAGCCTGTCAGCTGCTCGCAGGATCTCAACGGCACCCCCAAGTCCTGGGTCCTGTGGAGCCCATAGCAATGACTAGTCCAACCAGCCCTGCCTGTGGCGGAGTGGGCCATGCCCCACTCCCCCTTTCTGCTGTGGCCTCCTTCTTATGTGTGGCCTTTCTAGGGCTCTAGTGACCCAGGACAAACGTGCCACTCCCGAAATTCAATCGGAAGGAAAAAGAAATAAAATACCCGAAGTGAACCTCTGCTGGACTGCCTGCACTCAAACTGTTCTCTGCGCTGACACAGCACAGTGCCTCCAAGGAAGCACAGAGTCTAAATCACAGAATATTTTTTAAAATCCCCTTTAATTCATTCAGAGCTATCAGATGACTACCTTCAGGGTGCTCCCGAGGAAAGGGCGGTCAGGCGTCTTCCATCCAAACAGGAGGCCCTTTGTAAACAGTGACACCGTGGTCTCCGAGGGCCTTCTCAGCCTGTCCCCGCCAGCATGGAAGCCACATGCGGCCCTCCCTCCAGGTGTCATTTACATTCCCGCCTGCTCCCTCGCTCCACAAGCACCCCCCTCACAGATGGCGCACAGGTAAATTCCCACCCAGCAGGTTCAGACCCTCCTCACTCTGCAATGAGCCAGACTCAAATGAAGGTATTTGGAGAGTCCTAGCTCTCATCTGAAGAGGACAGAGCCCCTGTGGCCTGAGAAAGAGAAGCAGGAGGAAGGGTGCCTGCCCTGGAAAGGTGTGGTGAAAGTGGAGCAGGGTACGGGGCCTCCGAATTCCTGCTGTCCTGGCCACTACCTTGATTCTGCATCTCAGGACTGCCCAGGCTTTCCCAATATAGGGCTACCACCACTGCCATTTGTCCTCTGGGCAGTCGTTCCTTGTAATGGTGACCAGGCTGAAGGCCAGTGGGCTCTACAGGCTGGGTTTTCAGAGGCAGGTGGCCAGGCCTTTCTTCTGAGGGGCCTGTGAGTGGATTAGAACTTGCACCCATTGGATCAGTGACTGGTGGTATCAGTGTCTGCACTGGGGTGGATCTGCTATGACTACCTGGACCAGTCACCCCATCTGGACCCTCACCTGGACAAAATCCTCTCATCTGGACCAAACCAATTTCACCTGTACTCACTTGGAATGGACCCCCTCCACCTTTTTCCATCTTACCAAACCAACCCACCTCTATCCATCTTCCAAACCAACCCCACCTCTGTCCATCTTACCAAACTATCCCCACCTCTGTCCATCTTACCAAACCATCCCCACCTGAACCAGCCCAAACCCATCACCATGGAGACAGGCCTGGCCGCCAGCAGCCCTAGTTGACAGAGCAGGCTTCCCAATCTGCCGACAGGCCCAGGGCTGGCAGGCTCATCTTTCTCCCTTGGAGCAGCTGGTGGACTCAAACTGCCCGTGTTCTGGTTACATCAGGTTGTTTAACACCCCCCCCCCCACACACACACACACTCACACTCACACAGACTAACCCAGAGCCTTCAAGTAGACCCCAACCCAGAGCCACCCTACAGCGGGTTTCTACAACTGTAACTCTTTGTGAATGTCAACAGCCTCATCCTCTTCCCTGGGAGAGGCGGGCGGGCTTGAACCACCGACCTCATAGCTAGCAGTCCCACATGCCACCCCCGGGGCCACAGCCTCCAATTGGGAAGCATCCTAGGTTGGGCCCCACGGGCACCATCGTTTGAAGGAGGGCTGCCCATGGGCTCTCAAGACCAGCGGTTCTCAACCCTTAGACCGCCCTGTCACAGGGGTTGCCCGATTCATCACAGTAGCAAAACGACAGTGATGAGGAAGCAAGGAGAATAATGTCATGGTTGGGCGGTCCCCGCCACATGAGGAGCTGTGTCAGAGGGTCTCAGCATGAGGAAGGCTGAGAACTGCTGCTCTGGCTAACTGTTTTCTGAGACTCAAATGAGAGCGCTGATTGGACCTGTTCTGGCATGACGGCTCACCCCCAGGATTTGTTTCAGGTTCGCTGTCTGCTTTTTGTCCTTAACGTTCCAAGTTTTGATTTTTCTACTCAAGGAGTGCAGGGTGGACCTGGGCGCGCTCATGAAAATGCCACCAGTTGGATGCGCGAGCGTCTTCCTTTCTGAGCGGTAGCTGTGGGTTACATGGACGTGCCTGAAGCCCAGGAGGGGCCCAGTCCACAGGATCAGGCCACTCCCAGCGGCCACCTGGGCCATTAGCTGCCAGTTTCTTTCAGAGGCTCCGGGTCACGTTGTGCCTGTGAGAGGCTGGCTCCCTGCTGCCCGTGGCCTGTGGTCTCCAGGAGATGCTGAATGGGCCGACCACAGAGCCCTGCTCTCCCCAAACGGAGGCAAACCTGCTTTCTGTGATGCCCCAGGAGTACACCCGCCCTCAGAGGGGTGTCCCCAACCCCGAGCATGCTGCTCTGAGGCAAGAGTGAGTCCCTCCCGGCGAGGGTCACCTGGCTGCCTGGCCTCAGCCCCCAGGGGATGAAGGCAGAGTTATTTTTCTTGATTACCAGCTTCAGCCGGAAGGGGAGTTATGAAGCCATTGAGAGGATTAATACCAGCTTGATCCCTCTCTCCTGGCTCTTTATCTCAAGTGATTAAAATGCAGCAGGAAGGGGGCAGGGGTGGGGGAGGGTGGGGGACGGCCCTGTAACATACGCGGCTGCCACAGCCAGATACACTATCAGCGCCCTGCATCAGCTCGCCCTGACAGCCCATGCAGAGGTTAATTATGCACACTGGATCCCGCCGTAATCACCTTCATCAGAGCACCCTTCAGCCCAGCTGCCGCCTGCTATAACTTCCCCACCCGGGGGCATGCACGCTCCCTCCACTTGCCGGTGTTCACGGAGGGTGGGGGGCAGAGAGAGAAAAGACAGAGTGATGATACGGAAGCCCTCCACTGAACAAGATGGACCGGGGTCTGCCCCTGGTCCCAGGCCAGGCAGGGGGTGGCCCAGCGGGGAGGCGGGGCAGTGGCCATAGCGTCCCGGTTAGCAGCGGCAGCTGGCAGCTGGATGAGGATGCAGAACAAAATCCGCGGGCATCACCGGGCACCTCGGCGAGGGGGGCCCAGGGTTCAGTGCTTCATCAGCCCCACAAAGGCTCTAAACAGACACCTCAGAGACCCCGCCAGCTTCCCGTTCTCCTGGTCTGGCCTCATTTTCTGGTATTTGACCTTTATCCAGTACCTGCAAGGTCAAAAGCAAGTAAGGACTGATACCCAGAGCAGCGGAGGCGGGAGGGGCGGTGAGAAAGGGGCAGGCCACGGACGAGGTGGGTGGCCCCTGTGGCTGCAGACGTGAACCCAGGTGCGGTCGCACCTGTGAAGAGGGCACAGGCCAGGCAGAGCTTCCTTCTGCTGGGCACAGGTGGCTTGGGGTCAGAACCAACTTGATGGCACGTGAGGACACCAAACTGTCCACGTCGGATTGAAGTGCCCCGTCCCCAGGTGGTGCAGAGTGAGGCGCTGGACGGGGACGGAAAGGTTGGAGGTCGTAACCCAGCTCGGGAGACAGACCTGGGGACCCACCCTGAGCACCCCCGGGGCGCGCCTCAGGTTGCACGCATGGGGGTGCCGGGCCTGAAGACGAGGGACCACACCTTTGGGCCTTGCCAGGTCTTAGCCAGGGGTGGCGTCTGAAGTGTGACCCAGAATAGGAGATGACTCAGCTCAGGGTACCGCAAACACCTGGAAAGTTCCTGCACATGGAACCCTGAGCTTCAAATGCCCTAGAAGACCCCCAGGCCCAAATTCCCTCCCATCGAATCAGAACCGACTCCCAGTGATGTATTGCAGTGACTAACTCTACCAGAGTAGATAGCTGTGTCTTTGTCCCTCGGAGGACCTGGTGGGTTTCGATCTGCCGTCCTATGGTTGGCGGTCCGCTTCACAACCCACTGGGTCACCAGGGCTCCTTGAACTTCAGCAGAGGGGGGACCATTTGACTACGCTCTCCCAGTGAGGATGTAGTGACTGCCTGCTATAAAATCACTGTCCAAGGGGCTTATACCGACAGTTTTATGTTTCTCATTATGGTCATTTTAATTAGAGCATTTGAATTTAAAAAAGAAAAACTGTTGACCTGGGTGGCAGTTACATGGACGTGTTTACTTAGGATTAATTCACAGAGCTGAGAATTTTTTAGAAACCCTCTTCAGAATGTGGGCTGTGCTTTTATTAAAAACAGATTAAGCACTGCAGGGCCGTCCTGGAGTGAGGAGAGAAGCGGCAGTGTTTCTGCCTGGAATAAAGAGGGGGCGGTTTCGTGGCAGAGAGGAGGGAGGGGGAAGCAGGGACAAGTACTTAGATGAGGCTTCCTCTCTCAAACCAGGGCCATAGGTCAGTTCTTCCAAGTGTTGTCACGGCCACCGCAGGGAACCAGGACTGACCAGAATTGGCAAATGGCATGTTCCTGGAACAAGGAGGTGTTTCGGAAATGTCGTATCCCTCTTGGACAACAAGGGCCGCTTGCATGGCACACAGCAACCGAATCTCTAATGGGGCCCACGACACCTCTCCCGTGTGTCCAGATGCCTCTTCAGGGCTCTGATCCATGGGGTAGCCCTTCCAGGCACCCACACTGGGCAAGTCCCACCCAACCTATCCCTGTTTTACTTCGCAGGCCACAGATCTAAAGTGGAAGGAAGCCATTTTGAACCCTGGATCAAACCATCTGACTTGAGACCGCGTCTTGCCTTCCAAGGCCGGGAGGGGTGGTGGTTTAGGTACTAGTTGAGGTGAGAGTTGAAATGCATACTAGTTGAGAGCAGATCATGGTCTCACGGTGATTGGTGCCGGAACCCTGGTGGCAGAGGGGTTGACGCATGGAGCTGCCACCCACAGGACAAGTCGCTTGACCATCACCAGCTGCTCCACAAGAGAGAGAGACAAGAGTCTCGACTCGCACAGTGAGTCACAGTCTCGGAGCACATCCTGGCCCGCTGAGCCTTGAGGGGGACATTCCTGCTCAGAGCAGACAATGCATAGAGAGGATCATAGGGCCGGCCCCCAATGAGACATGACTTCCCTCCTGACCCCTGGCCCTATGGGGACAACACTGGAGACACAGTGCCAGGATTGCACCCGCTCTGACCTCACCCACCAAGGCAAAACACTAAGGGTGTGCAGCAGAGCAGCAGGGGGAGCAGAACATGGAGGTCCCAAGGGAGTGCCAAGGATAGACTTTGGGTGCAGGGTGTGGCACCCCATGGGGTTCACCTGGAGGACACTCCTAGAGGTCAACATAGAGATCTTAAACTGCTCACAGGTTTTCCTTTGTGTTTGGTTAGTTTTTTTGTCATTATTTTTTGTTGTTGTTGTTGTCATCATCCTTTTTCTTTCTTTTGTTGCTTTGTTTTGATATGTCTTGTTTTTTTGGTGCATATTATTATCTCTGCAGGTCTATCTGGATAAGATAGCCTAGATAAACAGTCTGGAGGAGAAAACAATGGGACTGATGGTTCCGGGGGGGACACAGGAGATGGGGAGGTGGGGAAAGGAGGTGGTGTTTACCAACCCAGGGAAGGGAGTACAGCAAGTGATCCAAAGATGAAGGTTGAGAAGGGTGTCGGAGGCCTAGGAGGGGCTTGATCAAGGTCAACATAACGCAGAGAAATCACTGAAACCCAAATGAAGGCTGAGCATGATAGTGGGACAAGAGGAAAGTAAAAGGAGACAGAAAAGAACTAGGAGGCTAGGGGCTTTTATAGAGCTCTAGATACAGGCATGTACATATGTAAATATATTTATATATGATATGGAGGAAATAGATCTGTGTGCATATACTTTTAGATTTAATACTAATGTAGCAGATGGACATTGGGCCTCCACTCACGTATTCCATCAGTGCAAGAACACTTTGTTCTGTTAAATTGGGATTCCATGATGGTCATCTTCCCAACATGATTGCTGAAGACAAATGGGTGCATAAGTAAAAGTGGTGAAGAAAGCTGATGGTGCCCATTTATCAAAAGATATAGCATCTGGGTCTTAAAGGAATGAAGGTAAACAGGTACAGAGGCAACAAAGCCCACATGGAAGAAGCACACCAGCCTGTGTGATCAGGAGGTATTGAAGGGATCGGGTATTATGGAACAAAAATCACATCACTGTGAATGAAGGAAAGTGCAGAATGAGAATCCAAACCCCGTTTGTGGGCAACTGGACGTCCCTTTACAGAAGAGTTGTGGAGAGGAGACAGGCAGTCAGGGCGCAGTGTAGCAATGATGAAACATGTAACTTTCCTCTAGTTTTTAAATGTGTCCTTCTTCCAATTATCATGAGATGTTCAAGGGATCAGGCATCAAAGAACAAAAAAAAAATCATCATTGTGAAGGATGGGGAATGAAAATTGGGGACCCAAAGTCTGTCTGTAAGCCATAGGACATCCCCTTGCAAAAGGGTTGCGGGAAGGAGACGAGTCAGGGTGCGTATAGCAATGATGAAACATACTGATTTCCTTTAGTTCTTAAGTGCTTCCCGCCCCCCCCCCACTATCATGATCCCAATTCTACCTTACAAATCCGGCTAGACCAGAAGACGTACACTGGTACAGACAGGAACTGGAAACATAGGGAATTCAGGACAGATGATCCCTTCAGGACCAGTGGTGAGAGAGGCGATACCAGGAGGGTGGAGGAAAGGTGGGGTAGGCAGGGCGAACTGATTACAAGGATCTACATAGAAACCCCTACATGGGGGACTGACCACCGAACAGTGGGTGGAGGGAGACATCGGGACAGTGTTAAGGTACGACAAAATAATCATTTATAAATTATCAAGGGTACATGGGGGAGAGAGAGGGGAGGGGGAGGGAGGGAGAAAATGAGGGGCTGATACCAAGCGCTCAGGTAGAAAGCAAATGTCTTGTGAACGATGAGGGCAACGGCAAATGTACAAATGTGCTTGATCTACAATGGATGTGACCAGGGCGGTATGAGTCCCCCATAAAAACCCTCGGAAGCCTCCGGACACTTCCACCCTGCCCTGTGGGATCGCTGTGAGTCGGCATCGATGCCGTGGCTGGGAGTGGGCACGGTGGAAGGAGCAGTCAAGAGCTCAGGCACTTTGACGAAGTGGCGGAGTTTGCAATCACCTCACATGCGGGCCAGAGCTGGACCTTGACTCAGGAAAACCGACGGCGGCTTGAGGCGTTTCACCGCCTGTGGTGCCTGTGGTGCCAGCAAAGGCTGCTGCATGCCCGTCCCATGGTCTGCCACAGGACACAAGCACCTAGGTCTTGGCAGAGGTCCGAACAGAATGCTCTTCACGGGGAACCCAGGGAGACTTCGTAGCTTGTGTTCTGAGCATGCTGTCGGGAGAGGTCGGTCCCTGGAGAAGGACATCCAGCAGGGTTGGGTGGAGGGGCAGCGAAGGAGAGGAGGGACCTGGACAGGATGATGGGCATGGCGTGTCTGACAATGGGCTCAAAACGGAGGGACGGTTGTGGTGGTGACGCGGCACCAGTGGGCCTGTCCTTCTGTGGGGCGTGGGGTCGCTGTGAGTCCGAGCTTACTCTGGGACATCCAACTGCAAGACTCCGCAAGTAGGTCTGTGTCTACAAAGGGAAGGGCTGTGGGTTCAAGTCCCCACAGAGGTGCCTCAGAAGAAGGGCCTGATAGCCTACTTCTGAAAAAATAAAGCCAGTCCTTGAAAACCTCATTGAGCAAAAAAGCAAAGAAAAAGAAAGAAGGACATCTTTATGGAGCATAGTAATATTCTGACATGGCTGGGTCAGCATCCCCTGGTTGGGATTTTTAGGATTCTGATAAATACAGGTCCCTTTAATGTGGCAAGAGGCCTTGGTTGGGAGTTAAGCACTTTTTGAAATGTATTTACTTATTAAATAACTGGTTTTTATACTGTAATATGTAGAATTTTTAAAGGCAGTATTGGATTTCAAGGAGAAAATTCTTCCCATTTGTCTACGAGTATAGAAATACTGTATTTTATTCAAAAGCTCCAAAGTGTGGAGAGATGGTGATTGCCTATGAGAGTATAACGTAAAATAGCCTTTCCAAAGTGAATCTGGTAATAAGGCTCATAATTTAAAATATGCATCCTCTCTGTGCCTGCAAGTTCAGCGTTTAGGAATTCAGTCTAAGGAAGTAACTGTGCATGTCTGAGAAGACATTAGCATAGGGCGGTTCGCTGGGAGCGATCTAAATGCCCATGGATGGCTAAATAAATTTGGGGAATCCATGGCATGGTGCTCCGTGATGGCATTATTTACTGCACGGAACCCTCTCGGAGACACAGCAGCAGGCGGAAATGGAAATCATAAAACACCACCTTGAGCAGAATGCCATTTTGGCTTATCTTGTTATTTTCACAGAAAAAATAAAAAGGAAGTCTGGAAAATTATACCTTAAAAGAGTTGACAGTGACCAAGTGATAAAATTACAGGGTCTCTTAAATGTGTTTCTCATACTTTCATATACCCTCTCATTTAAACACACGCACACACAGACATACACACACACACACACACACACACACTCTGTCATCAGCTGAGGGCTGGGAGCTGGAAAATCTGGCGGGGTTGCTGTGAGGATTGCTTGCATCTTGATTTAATTGACCCCATGCAGTTGACTGGTGGCATATTTGCCAGAGAGGAATATGGTCTTTCTCACGCCGAGATGTCCGACATCTTGTTTGTTATTGTTGTGGCTGTTGTGGCTGTTGAGCGAGCTCTGGTCATGGCGGCCTGATGGAAATGCCAAGGACCAAACCATCGGGCGTCTGAGGACATTACAAAGGCAGTCAGCTCCCTTCTGCCGAGGGCTGTGCGAGGGAGGGACCGCGTCACCCAGGTTACGAAACCCTAGCAACTTTCTAAGACTCTAATTCCCGAACCCCAAGGAAATCAGGCATTCGGGGCTGGTCTGGCAACACACAAGGACAAAAGGGGAGGTGGTGACCAGTGAGGACAGAGCTCAGGGGTCAGGTGAATCCCGAGACCGCCATTCTGATTGATTGGAGGGACTGGGGCCGTCCGGCCTCCTGGGTCAGAGCTGTGCTTCGATGTCCTAGTTTGCTGGCTGTTGCATCATCCGCATGCCGTGCTTGATGGGAACCTGAAGACGCGCCTCTCCCGCTGGTGCCTGGTCCCTGGCTGTGAGCGTTCTCTAAGTGCCTGAGACTTCAGACTGACACACATGTGGGGTGGGGGGTGGAGCAAGAGAGGTCACTCCTGACAGCAAAAATCAGTCTCTGCTTTGCAAAAGGAAGAATGCTGGGCTCATTTGAAACTAAAATTCGCACAAATATTTAGCTAGAATTCGATTCTGTGGTCAAGCTATCTTGGGGAGGCGGAGCAAGCCTTGATGCTGTTGTTACTGTTGGGTGTCTTGGAGACACCCCCACCCCCCACCCCACCCGCCACAGAGCAGAGCGGCCCATCCGGTTCCTGGGCTGTCATCCTCACCTACACAGACGGCCATGTTTTTTTTTGGCGCCTCCAGGAGGCTTCAGACCTACAGTCTTTTAGTTAGCAGTTGAGCACTGAACTGTTATACCATCGGGGGTTCTTGTAGACATCTCTCCTCCTCTTCCTCCTATCTTCCCTCCCTCCTTTCTCTCCTCCCTCCCTCTTTCTCTCTCTGCCATCGAGATCAGCCCAATACATAGTGACAGTGACGGTAGGTTTTCCTGTGCGAACATGGCCCTCACAGGGACCTGTGGGCGGAGCTTAGCCCGTCCCTCAGGTTGCAGCCTGATTGGAGGACGACCTAGTTCAACGGCTCTCTGAGGCCAGCCTCTCCTTCTTTCTCCCAAGGGATGGGACCAGCTTGCTACAACCTAGGGTCATTGGTCTGCGCTCCCTGTGGGCCGAGCCACCCGCGGCTCCTAGTGGGGCTCGTCACCCTGCAGTGCACCCGACGCTCGCTCGGAGACTCCACGGCGGGCCTGCTTCACGGGGGAGGCTGCTGCCCCTCTGGTCTCTGCTTTGCCACGATAGCCCATCTTCCCGCTGCTGCTGCTGCTGCTGCCTCACTGGCCAGACCTGCTGCCCATGGGCTGACTCTGAACCTCCCGCCCGTCACTTCATGGTCCGCTTCCCTGACCTTGGACCTGCGGGCCGTGGGAGCTGGAAGGGCCTTCGGAGTGTCGACTGTCCCTTGAAAGTGAGCTGGACTGAGCTCTCTGGACTGCTCTGTGAGCTGTACTCCTTCTCGCGATATAAGCTTGTATACATATAAAAAAAATCCCAAGTGTCCCGTTTTTGTTTCTCTAGAGAACCCTGCCTAACACAGTGACCCTCCAGGATGGAGTAGAATTCCCTGTTTGGGATTTTTGAAGCTGTAAACCTCTACAGAAGCAAAAAGCCTCCCTTGTAGAAGCTGGTGGGTTTGAACTGCTGACCTCGATGGTAGCAGCTGCAGTGCAAGAGCATAACCTGCAACCACACCCTTAGGGTGCTCATATATACCCATATGCATATGTGTGTATATATATATACACACACACATACACACACACAGAGTCACCATGAATTAGAATCAGCACAATGGCAGTGTGCTTGGTTTTAATTTCTCGACAATTCACCACATTTTCACCAACTCTACCTCGAGAAGCATGTGGTCAGGGACCACGGGTTGACTCTGACTCACCTGAGCCCATGCAGCAGAGCAGGCCTGCCCCACAGGGCCTCCAAGGGGCCAGGTTTTACAGAGGGGCCCTGGTGGGGTACAAGGTGAGCTGTTTGTTGAGCACAGGCCATCCGCAGGAGGAAGGTGAGACGCGCAGCCTCAGAAGCCCCCAGAGAAGTGGATCCACTCAATCCTGTAGGGTCACTATGAGCTGAAATGAATCTAGGGGAGACCACCATGGAGACAGGAAACACGGGAGGAAGTAAGGTGAGGGGTGCTAGACTGAGGGGATGGCAATGGATGAGACGGAGCAAAACGGGGGAGCCTGGTTGGATGTACAGCTGGCCCTCTGCTCGGGGTCCCACCTCCGCCCAAAGCATGATGCGAGGTTTGAGAAGAAAAGGCAGGAAAAGCAAGAGTTGGCTATTGAGAGGTTTAGACGGAGCCACAGGAGGGAGAAAGAGCTCAGTTAGGGATGAAAGGGAAACAGGCTTTATTGGAGGTGGGGAAGGACTTTGGGAAGGGAAGAGACAGCAGGGAAAGAGAGACAGGAGCATCTTGAGCTCCTGGGCGGTCCTGAGGCCCGAGAGTTAGTCCAGAGAAGCCACACCTGGCAGTGAGGCAGTGGGACACATGTGTAGGACTTGAGCTAAGGACGTATGTACCGATAAGGGGATGAGGCTTTCTGATGGTGCAGCTGCAGAGTCTGAGTCAGAATATGGTTTGTGAGTATATTTTGTCTTTTGCAGACCTGATTTCTGGAACACCGAGGGAAGAGGTTGTACAGACCCGGGCCTGAGAGAGAAGCTCTGTGAAGGGGCTGTGCCTTTGGGGAGATAAGCTCTGTAAGATGCCAGAGGAAGGGCTTACCAAGTTCAGCAGGTTGTTCATCTCCTCCTTGTGCGGCTGGTGCAAAGAGGCACCTGGGGCTGCGTGGTCCAGGGGGCTGCCTGATTCGTTCCCGGCTCAAACAGATAGAGACCTGGCCAAGTGTATGCTAAAAATGACAGCGCACTGCTGAACACAACCAAAGAGGCCCTGGATCAAGCGGAGGGCGGCTACACTCACAGGTGGACAGATCAATGTCGATGTCGGTTTAGTCTCTCTAGTCAATCCATGTGGCCTCCATCCAAGCTTGATCAGACCCTGAGTACAAAACGCCTGCTCGGTGCTCTTCGAGAATATCGGCGTCTTGGAAGACAACAACGTGTGAGAAACTGACACAGAGGGGGAAGCCCTGTGGGCACAAGGTTCAGGCCCATCTGCTGAGCACACAGGGGACCACACCAACCATCTGCCCCGGGGAGCCATGTGGGGCCATTCTACTTTATCCTGTGGGGACCTGATGGCACCAACCACGGGGAGACCTAGCAGCTAAAGGTAACGCCGCATCCGGGACTGGATTCTGTCTTGGTGATCCAGTGCTGCGATCACAGAAAGACAAGGGGATGCATGGAGGCTGGGCATCCAAGTCCGGGGGCTATGTCTCAGGGGAGACGTTCTCTGTGCGTCAGCGTTGGGGACAGGGCCCCAGTCTCCTTTCGGCCACTGAGAGACTGACATCTCTTGGAGATCTCCATGCATCTTCAATCAAGCATCCTCTGGGTCTGGGGGGTTCCCAGCATGGGGATGCCACCCCCAGCTCCTCTTTCTGGATGGCACCACCTCTAGTAAGATAAAAGGTGGTGCAGGCCACTTCCTTAGGGAGACTCCCCTGACCTTTGATCAGGGCTGTCCCCTGAGTAAGGAGGTCACCCCCACTTTACATCTCTGACCACGCATTGATGATTGTGAGTTGCCTTTGCATCAGCTCCTACCCACTGGCCCTGACCGCCCCTCACCATGGTTCCTCCACCTGTATCCACTGCTGTAGCCCCTGGGTCAGTCCATCTCCCTGGGGGCCTGCCTCTCCTTAGCCAGCCCTCCACTTGACCAATCACGATGTCCTTTTCCAGGGACTGGTCTCTCCTGACAAGAGGTCCATCTCTGCCTCTAAGGAGCACACTGGCCTTACTCCTTCCAAGACAGACTGTCCTTGAAACAAGCCATGGTACCTTCGATGTTCTTCTCCAGCCTCGCAGCTCAAATGTACCCATCCACAGGACTTAAAACATCAGTCATGACAGAACTGCCAAATGACATCCTGCCAGAACTGCCCAGCCCCCAAGGCACGAGGCCCAGTCAAGTTAGTGCCTATTTTGGGGGCGGAACAACGCACCCCAGGACAGACACCAGAGCAGCAAAAAGAACGAGTGGAAAATGGGCAAAATCTGAAAAAGCCCTGTCAATTGAGTGACTGGGACGGCTCTTGGGGTAACTCCTTCATTTTGACAAAGGTCTTACGGTTATGAAGAATGATCGTGTTGTGGGAAATAGGGTGAAGGAACTACAGGAACTCCTGGTCTTAACTTTGCAACTTCTCTATAAATCTGAAACAATTCTAAACCCAATGTTCATTTAAAAACAAAAAAGCTCGGACTCAAGGTAACTGGCACATTTCACTCTGGACACTTCCTCGAAGGGGGCTGTGCAGGACTAAGGCGAGCGAGCGTCTCTCGGAAGGACAGCGGGAGACAAGGATAAGGGCTATTTTTTATTGTTATGATCCCTTATAAATCCTAATTGCCCAACCTAACAGCTACACCCTTTCGAGCAATTTCTTTTTATTCCTGAGAGCCATCGTCCTGCCCTGGGAGACGGCAAGCAAGGTCAGCTGCCTCCGTTTAAAAGGGGCAAAGGACGGCCAAAGCCATGAGAAGTGGCAGTGACTTAATATATTGGAATAAATTTATAGAATAGAAAGAGAGAGAGAGAAAGAGAGAGAGCGGAGTTTAATATATCAAAAAAAAAAAAAGCCCACGGAAACTCTGGCCCCCAGATTATATTTTTATGGAGTCTTAAAAGCAAAGTATTATATAGCTTTACATAAACTTTTCTCTGAGTGCTGACCAAGGCTTGCATGGGAGAATAATGCATTTTAAAATGCCTTTTATTGTTGGGATCACTTTTACTTTTAATGGCATGGTGACAGCGCCCCATGTACAAAGAACCTTTTTACAGGACACAAAGATGGATGATCCAAAATAAATTCGTGCGTCTGACTCACCAGACTTGGGGGACAATAAATATTGGGTGGCGTTTCTTTCAAATGCAGTGATTTAAGCCCGTTTTCCTTTTGTGCTCTGGGGGAAACAAAGAACTCACATATGATTTGTGAAAGGGTTGCAGGCAGTGGGTTGTGGTGGCATTCACAGGAACACACTCCTGCCCTCCTCCAGCTGAGTACCAGGTGAGTGCCAGGGGCAGTCCACATGCTGTCCCACGTAACCCTAAGCCAAACCCACGGCCATCGAGTGGATACAGACTCATGGTCACCCCAGGATCACCCCGCAGGACAGCATGGAATTGCCCTATGAGTTTCCAAGACTATCATGACATACAGTGGTCGGAAACCTCACTGCTCTCCCTCAGAGCAGCTCTTGTATTGGAACGACTGATCGTGTGGTCGGTAGCCCGGTGTGTAACCCACCACGCCACCAGGGCTCCGGGTGCCTGGCCCAAACCAGATGCAAACCCGCGGCCATGGGTTGACTCCCCCGCAAAGTGGCCTGCCCCTGGGTTCCCAAGGTCGTACATGTTTGTGGGAACAGAGGCCCCGTCTTTCTACTGGGGAGAAGCTGGTGGGTGTGGACGGCTGCTGTGGTGGTTGGTTTGCAGCCCAGCAGAAAGGCAGATTTTTGCTAAAAGAGAAGCAGCGAGTTTGTGGTTCCTGGGTAAGGGAACGTTGGATACAGGTGACTGCTGTTGTTGGAGGAGAAGACTGAATAGACCACAGACCGCCAGAAGACAGGTGCCACCTCTCTGGGAGGAGGGGCAGCCTGAACGCTTCTTGGAATCAAGGACAATGAGACCTTGTGTCATGTACTTCGGACACATCCTCAGGAGGGATGGATTGCTGGAGAATTATATGTGAGGCTACGCAGAGGGTCAGCCCAAAGACAGAGGCCTTCGGTGGCATGGATGGACACAGTGGTTGCCACAATGGGCTCCAACATCTAATAACCATGAGTGGCGCTGGTCCAGCAAGGATTGTATTCTGATGTGCACAGAGTTGACAGGAGTCAGAACTGCTTCACTGCTCACTGAGAGGGTAGACTAGAGAAATAAATCCATAGAAACATTCATATGTGTATAAGAAAGAGCTTTACATAGAGAGCTAATTATACATTAAAAAACACCCTGGCCCAGTCCAGATCAAGTTCTTAAGTCTGATATTAGCCCCAAAGTCCAACACCCATCTCTAAAGTCCTCTCCAGACTCATGAAACACATGCGATGATGCGGAATGCAGCAAGCTCCCTGGCCAGTGGGTGGGAAGGTCTTGTGGATCCGGTTGCATGGTAAGCATCTCAGCACTGGCAGGGGTCTCACGTGACTTCTCCAGTTCCTAGGGCATAGGGTCTAGCAATGTGGTGCCAGGAGTCTTGTCAGTGAGCATCTCTCAAGGAGTGAGCAGAGAGAGAGAGTCTCCCACCTCCAAGGAGTAATTATAGGAGTTCCCAGAATCCGCAGGAGAAGGCCATGCCCACACAGAAGCCCCATTGGCTATGATCTGATTGACAGGCCAGACTCCACGCCTTCCCTCTTAATCCTCAAATTGGCACCCGATTATGTAACCACCACACTACTGAACAACAACATCAAGAGGGACCCGTCTTTGCAGAAGGACAGCATGTTTGGAAAAGCAGAAGATTATTGTGTTAGTCTGGGTAAGGAGAAAAAAAAAACCATGGATGTTCGTGGGCATCAGAAAGAGTTTCATATCAAAGAGTGACTGTATATTTAAAAAATATCCCAGTCCAGTCCAGATCAAGTCCATGAGTCTGATATTAGCTGCCATGCCCAATGTCAGTCTGTAAGTTCCTCTTCAGAGGCACACAACACCTGCAATGAGGCTGAGTGCAGGGGGCTCACAGGCTAGTGGGTGGGAAGTCTTCTGGATCTCGTGGCGGTAGAAGCATCTCAGAGCTGGCTTGGGTTTCCAGCTCCAGGGCTCTGGCTGCCGTCATTGTGGCTTCCTGTGCCTTGCCAGAAGGGAGACGAAGCAGAGAGAGTGGGTCTGGATTCCTGTGAGCTCTTGACCTTCTTATATGGACAGGCTAATGATGGACAGGCTAAACCCCACCCCTCCACCCTTAATCCTCTCATGCTGACACCAGATCAGGGAACGACCACAATCTCCAATAAGAAGACCCTCGAGGTCACAGATGGACATAACGGCTATCACTATGAGCTCATACACAGCAAGGGTGGTGAGGAGGTGCAGGGCCGTGCAGTGCTTTGCACTGTGGGACAGGCGGCCACTACGGGTCCTTTGTAGTGGCCGCTGCACATGCCGGGAGTGACATGCCAGTGAACATCCATGCCGACACCCCTCGCCGCAGTGAAACCGGGCTTTGATGAGAGGTTTGAAGACATCTGTCGGTGCTGCTTGCCTCCACTGAGCGATAAAGGGTCGGCAGCGATGTGCAGGGAGAGATTTATCTCCTCCAGGGAAGGGGGGGAGGGTCACATGCTAAGTCACTGCAAAGGCACACGTAGGCAAGGTGTGGCACAGCAAACACTTCCTCTCCAAGCAGGAGACAAACCAAACTCACTGGCCCTGAGGGTGGCTGCTGGCTCTCAGCCGTCCCCATGGGGCAGTGCATGACTGTCCCTGCGAGATGCTGAGACTGCATCTCCAAGAGAGTGGAGAGCCTCATCTTTGTCCCCAGGAACGGCGGCTGGTTTCGAACTGCTGACCCTGTGGTTGCCTAAAGCCTAACCCAAAAGCACTGTCTGAAAAGCAAAACAACAGTCAAAAAACTGGAAAACAACCCAGAGGTGGGATGGGACACATTCGAGGTTTGAACCTCTTTTCATAATAATTTTGGAAAATCCAATTTCTTTCCATGTCAAACCAATCAAATTCTGATTTCCTAAAGTGCCAGAGAAGATGTGCTGGTGATTAAAAGTCCATTACCCTTCCCCCTCTCCTGTGTTGCTGGCCGCTTTTCTTCAGCCAGCTCCACGTCCTCTGCCCACCTGAAGACTCGGGCCTCAAGGTCAAGTTTTGTTTCATTGGAAGCCGAGGCGGAGATGTCAAATGTGCCTTTTCTGCCTTTGGTGGAAGGCTGGTTTTCATTGCTTCCATGTCATCGTTAAGGAGCCCTGGAGCTGCAGTGGTTACTCTCAGGTTGCTAGCCGCGTGGTGGGCAGTTCAAAACTGCCGGCAGCCCATGGATGAAGAGAGACTGGGCTTCTCACTCCATCAAAAGTGACAGCCTCAGAACCCTGCCAGCATTGACCAGTGGCACGGAGATGCCACCCCTTGGGTGTGGGAGAGTGAGAGGAATCGAACAGAAACACAACCTTGAGGAGGACTTGAAGCCATGGCTGGTGAAGGTCAAGATGAAGACTGCAGGCTTCTGTGGAGATTATGGCTGCCCGTAAAGAAAACCCCATGTACCCCCCCCCCCCAACCCGGCTGGTTCAGCTCCCCCTCAGCAGGGAAGCTTGTTCTGGATGGCGCGGTGGCATATTGAGACAAAGACTTCAGAGAAGTGGGGTCAAGACCATGCGCTCTACGGGGACCTGAATGCCTTTCGCCTCCAGAGAGGAACCCCCTGACTCAAGGGCTGGCATTTCTCACTCAGTCACTCTGAGTAACACCTGCTACCCCCGCCCCAGGCAAATGAGCTTGTGGAGGCTCTCATTTGCATATAGGTTGGATTCGGTTCAAATTCACCAGATCAAGAACTCCAGGTAAAGTGCTTCGGCCTTCGCCAGCAGATCATGAACACGGTGGTGGAGACTCATCAAACCCTCATAAAGTGCATCTCGTTACCAGGATAAAAAGCATAGAAAGAAGGTCAGAGTGGGGGAAAAATCTAAAGACGCATGGGTTAGAAAAAGCACACCCGTTCCTAAGAATTCCCCAGCAGTGCGTGCGAAACGCCACGTGGTGGAACATTTGATGAGGCTCCAGCCACGGAAGTTGCCATAGGACTTCTGACCGGTGCCTCAGGCCTGGGGCAGTGCGGTGGAATCTGAAGCCTTTGGAGCAGGAAGGATGGAATGAAATACTAATGCCAAGAACACCTTCAGTCTTTTAGAAATGGACATTGTTTTTAAAGATAGTGAAAGGCTTTAATGAAAACATATATAGTTTTTTTTTTTTGGGGGGGGGAGGGGTATCACTGCTCTCTGGTGAGAGTAGGAGGCCCAGCCTTGCTCCTGGAGAGCTGCTGCTGGATTTGAACCACAGTCCTGGAGAGCTGCTGCTGGATTTGAACCACAGTCCCGCACACAACCACTATGCCACCGGGGCTCAGCCACATGTATAGTTTTAATGGAACTAAAATTGTTTACTTTTTAATCGTTTCTCTTAAAATATATTTTAAATAACCATTCGGGAAAAAAAAAAGAAATAAAAACTCAAACTCTTTACAACTGAACCAACAGACGGCAGCGGTGGAGGCCAGGGCAAAGGTCAAAGTCGTCCAAGACGTCACTGAACTGGGATCCACAGCAATGCTCAAGACAGCAGCAGTCAAGAACTCAGGCGACCTCTGCGTCAGGCAGACCTGCTGCAGAAAGAAAGCCTCTCAAAGGGATGAAGGAGCAGAGATGCCACTTTGAGGTCTAAGGTGTGCCCAGTCTCCCCTCTCCCCCCTCACAGTGTTTTCCATCCCCTCATAGGCATCAAAGGCAGGCGATGAACCAGGAAGTTGGGAGGCTGTCTTTGAATGAACCAGAACACGGAGCGTGCACGGATGCCCAGAAACCCCAAGAGAGCGGTCCTGGAGGATGCACCCCCAGAACTCTCCTGAGGGAGAAGTCAGGCAGGCGACAGCTTGTCTCACGTACTTGGGAGATGTGGTCAGGCAGAGGCCAGTTCCTGGTGCAGTGCACATGCTCGTCACAGTGGGGGAAGAAGGGGGTCTCCCAGCAGATGGACTGATGCAGGGGCTACAGCGATGGGCTCAAGTACTGCCACCCGTTGTGAAGACGGCGCCGGGGGTGACAGCTATGTCTGCAGTTGCTATGGGCTTCGGCCTGCTCGAGGTCACCAAGCGAAAGCACTGGCAGTAGTATTTCCAGAAGCAGGCCGCCCCGTTTTTCTCTCGCAGGGAAACCGGCAGGTCAGAGCGGTTGGCCAGGCGGTCAGCAGCCTAGCGCTTCACTGTGGGGCCACAGAAAGAACCAGTTGAGAAGGAAGGGGAGCCCAGAAACGCTCGAGAGCAGCCTGACCCTGTAAGACAGGGCTTAGTGGGCGTCAACCCACTTGACAGCAGGGTTTGGCTTTTGATGCGCCCAGTTGCTGTCAGTGCCACTGTGTTGGCTCCGACTGACGCCATCCACGTGCACAACAGGATGGGGCACTGCCCAGGCCTTCCCCGTGCTCACCACCACGGCCACGGTGCAGCCACCATGCCCCTCCCTCTCCTCTGTGGGAGGGTCTTCCTCTGCTTCCCTGACCAGGTATCCTGTCCTTCTTCAAAGACTGGCCTTTCCTGTAACAAGCCCAAGGGACCACAGACCGAGTCTCACCATCCTCCTGTCCACGGGACGTCTGGCTGCACCTCTCCACATCAAATCTGTTCATTCTTCTGGCGGACCAGGGCACTCTGGCTGCTCTCCTCCAGAACCCAACTCCAAAGGTGGTCTGGAATGGAACCCCAAGGTGTGTGTGTGTGTGTGTGTGTGTGTGTGTGTGTGTGAGAGAGAGAGAGAGAGAGAGAGAGAGAGAGAGAGAGAGAGAGAGAGAGAGAGAGAGAGAGAGAGAATCAAAGACTTTGGGTGCCTGGGACGCCTCCCCCAGATATCCTGATGGAATCTGGGTTTCCAAAAGGCCCTGAAGTGATTCATGGCAGAGAGCCGGTCTAAAGACAGGGATGTGACTCCCTCAACATCATGCTAGGTAGATGGGTCTGTCCTTCCAAGGAATGCCCCCACCCTGCCAGGAACCGGGGGCTCTTGAGAACTCGGATTCCAAGAGGCAAGGTCGGGCACAGAAAACACGGTGAGTGAAGCCCAGGGCTTTCCAGAGCACAGACCTGCAGCAGGAGACGGGCGGTCAAGGGCATACGGCTGTGTCCCAGCAGCTGCTGGGGCTGTGTTCCACAGACAAGACCCACCTCCACACGGGGACAGATAAACACAAACTTCTAATTCAGTAATCAGGACAGCTAATTGCATCCTCTTAATTGTTTTCTTTTTTCAGCTTAGGTTCACATGGATGGGAGATGGCAAATTTAGTCCACCAGCCATGGGACATTTGCTCTGACGCTGATTAAAGCTTTAATTGATTCGGGATGTTTTACAAATCAATCCCCTAGAATTACTCCAGGCTCCTGAAAGTACCCCATAAAAGCGCGTGCATCCCAAATACAACTTTTCAACGTGCACCCAGTGAACAGGCATCTCCATTCCGGGGAAGGATCCCGGGGCTCCCTGGGATGGGAATGAGGCCTGTCTTGTCCCAATTGTGTTTCAACAACTCTTTCTATTGCTCCCCCCACCCCTCCTGCCACCCAAGCCGCAGGTGGTCAACGACAGCTCCCTGCTTGGAAAGCAGGGGAGCGCACCCTCATTTCCTCCCCCAGGCAGACATTGCCGCGACGCCGAGGAAGCGCGCTCGGGTTGGTGAAGACTTCAAGGGTGACACTCCCGGGGGAACCTTGATTCTGTCAATGACACGACCCAACCCAACTGAACTCAGTGCCATGGAGCGGACCTGTTCTGACTCACAGAGTGCCTGTGGGACAGGGTGGAATTGGCCCTCTGGCATTTACGAAGACAAGAGCATGTGACAGGATTCTAAAGGATTCTCCCGAAAGACACCATGGGGAACTTCTAAGAAGTTTGTCAGGAAGAAATGGAATCAGGAGGCAGGGGGATTTGTCCAGGAACTCCTTTGAGGCCCTTCTCGTCCACTGTGACTGAGTAAACTCACTGCCACCGAGTGGCCCCTCTGGGGCAGAGGATGTTGTCCTCCGTGGGGTTCTGAGGCTGTCAGTTGTCACGGGCGCAGACAGCCCTGTCTCTCCCACAGAGTGGCTGGTGGTCTCCCCTGCTAACCTTGTGGTGGGCAGCCCAACAAGTCTCCAGCAGACTTTCCTGGGCGCCTTGTGACGGAAGGAGCTGATGGGGAGTGGAACTGATGGTCATGCGTGTAGACTTGGCACGTCCAGCCATGGGGCATCAAACTCATTCTGACTCATCGTGGCTCTTCAGGAGAGAGGAGAGCTGCCCAGCGGTGGGCTTCATGGAGGCGACTGCCATGTGGCGGGCCCTTTGGGTTAGCGGGTGAGCACGTCACCACTGGGCCCCCGGGGCTGCCAGCAGGGTCTTTGGCCCTCCCCGATTCAAACGCCAGGAGCCCCAGTGGCACAGTGGGGGACATCTCGGACTGCGACTCGCAAGTTCCACAGTTCAAGACCGCCAGCTGCACCTCGGGAGAAAGAAGTACTGCTCTAGTCCAGTCAAGGGCGACAGTCTGGGAAACTCGCCGGGGAAGTTCTCCCCCGGCATGTCACTTGCGGTCAATATTAACGATATTCTGGGACAGGGGGCCCCTGTTCGTGCTGGCAGGTAGCTGCAGGCCTCTAAGCACCAGATCCGAGGTTCAAGACCACCCCTCAGCGTCTCGGGAGAAAGTTGAGGTGATCCGCTCCCATAAAGAGTGACAACCTCGGAAACCCGATCGAAGGCCACCATGAGTTGAACCGGGCTCAATGCCCCCGACTCAGGAACAAGATGCCATGGGGACGCTGGCTACTCCTAGCCTTATTCTCCCTTCACGGGGTTATGTCTGAAGCTACTGGACCGCTTAGGACCCATGTCCACTCCTTTCCCAAAGGCCATCTTGTCTCTGTCCAGCCTAGGTATCTACAGAGCAAGGCCTCTGGTGACTGCAAAAAATTGGATGCTTTTCCAAAAATGATATCGCCTAAACTGCCCAATAAGGGAGTCAGGGTGGCACAGTACTTAAGCACCCGGCTGCTAACCACAAGGTCGGGGCTTCTAACCTAGCAGCCACCCCATGGGATAAGGACATGGCAGCCTTGGAAACCCCCTGAGGGTAACTCTACTGTCTTACGGGGCTGCAAGGTAAGGGGGACCCTGGATGAGGAGTAGTCGATGAGTGGGGCTTTCTTTAAAGAGGCCGATGCTCGAAACACCTGCACAAACACCTGTGTGAGCACCTGTATGATTGGCACGTCTTCGAATCAAAGGCATGACTGATCTAAACCATCAACCCCCGCGGCTTCGTGTTTTCAAAATACAGTTCCGTTCACGGGAACAGCTTGAGATAAATAAAGGAGGAAATTGCAAAACACAGCAGATGCACATTGTACTCCTATCTTTAAGGAAAAGCGAAATATAAATTAGTTTCAACTGAGATTTTAAATACCTTAACCACATGTAATGGTATTCACATAATACGGAAATTAAATATCAGTTTCGTAAGAAATATGAAAATAGGATAATTACTTCATTAAAATGTTAAGCTCATCACAGAATTCAATTTATATATTTTTAAAGCAGAATATATCATGTCTTCAAAAGAGACATTGTCTTCCAGCAGCTCATTATTCGGGGTGATAGCGTCTCTGTCTGCTTCTAACAAGCGTCAGACGCATTCTAATAAAATGATGATTTTCACCCCAACAAGTGAGAATTCCAAAATCCATTGTATAATTTCGAGTTATTCATAATACATGCATGAGGGCTTTTCCCCTTTGTCTCTAGTTCTTTGAGGGTGGTCCATTTCCATCAGGCTTGGTTAAAAGAAAACTCAGAAAATTCTTTTTAAAAAAAAGTAAAATCAAAACCCGAATCCACCACCATCAAATCGGTTCTGACTCCCGGTGACCCTCGTGGACAGGGTGGGCCTAGCTGAAGGTCGTTTTTTCGTGTGCTGCCCCCTTCATGCTACCAAGCACGGGCCTCGTCGGACGCTGTGCCCAGGGTGGGTGGGGAGACGTCTCACCGTCCTCCCTTCTAGGGTGCATTCTGGCAGCCCTTCTTCAGAGATGGGCTTTTTCTCTAAGGACACCGGGGTTCTCAGCCCCTGCCCCTGTCGTTCAAGGCCTGTAGGCGTTTTCTACCATATGGCCCCGCCCCTCAAGCTTGGCGATGACTTTCTACAGATTATGCATCTATGGCTTTTGAGAGCGATGCAGACAGGTCCAAAGGCCTGGATCGGCGGCATTCCAATCTGTTCTCCAGAGGCACCAGCCTCCCAGAGCCAGCAATCAACGGGCATCCTGTGTCCTGCCCACAATTGAAATGCACCCTCTCGGCACCAGGCCCCAGAGATCTCCCGCATTCATGATGCTTCCTCGCCATGTTGTCTGAAGTGAAAAAAACAAAACAAAACAAAACACCCTTTTCCTCCGCAGACAAGGGGAGCACCCAACACTTTCAACCAGTTCCCCTCAGAAGTGGGTTCTCTTGCAGTGCGCCCAATCCATCAGGGACCCCAACAAATAGGAAGAGGCAGCTCCTTTAGGGCTGCCGAGATGCTGAGAGTCCCTGGGCTGGGCTTTCGCTTTGTGCCAAGGCTGAGAGGCTGAAGGGAGCCTGGCGCTCGACTCCGGGGAGAATGTGTGTGAACACAGCAGGGTGGGCTCAGAGCCCAGGGGAGGGTGACCTGTGAGCCCCCTTTGCAGATGTGGGGGTGAAAGAAGGTCAGGGGAGGATGGATGGTTCTATGAGGAGCAGCTTGCTCTGGGCCCTGCAGGGCAAGGGAGCCCAAACCTGGGGGTTTCAGAGAGCTGGAAATATGGAAAACTGGGGCCCTGACCAAAGACTAAGGAGCCCTGGTGGCTCAGCAATGATAGCGCTCCTTGGCTGCGGACCAGAGGAAAGGCGACAGGCTGACCAGTCACTACGCAGGCAGCCGCTGTGGCCTCCATCTGGGTTTCCAGTTCCTTCCTGCAGGCGGGCTCTGGGCAGTACACTGGCTTTGCCCACCGGTGTCCGGTGCAGGAGCTGGGACTGTAGACCAGAAGTAGCCAGTTCCAGAAAGGGGTCTGTAGTCACAGAAAACAGCCCACGGAGGGTGGAGGTGGTGGCGGGCACAGGGGTGGTCAGGGTGGAAGGAAGGTGGGTGTCCAGGGACCGGAAGTGGATAAGGCAGGTGGTCACTGTCATAGGCCTGAGGGCTGGTCTTCCAAGGCGGGGTGTAGGGGGGTGTTCCAATTCCATCTTGGAGGACATGAACCTTGAGGTCTTGTGGAGGGCAAGTCGATTCCTGGGTGCTCCTCTTCCAATGTGTGCTCTTCCCTAAAGCGAGCTGCTGGACATCTCTCTCGGGCACCCACCTCTCTTCTGCCATCCCTCGTGCCTTCTACCGCAGTCTCTTGCCTGCTGCTGTGCCTCTCCTAGACAGCTGTCTTTCCACAGGAAGTCCCGGCCACTATCCCCCGACTCCCCTTCTGAGAGAAGCCCCCCCATTCTCTACATCACCCCTGCTCGCTCTGGGGTCTCAAAAGAAACATAACAGGTGGGGGAGGGGGGAATCTAAATTCCTCTCATGGAGTCAGGAAGTCTCTCTACGTCTCGGGTGCCCCAACTGGTCGTCAAGAGATGGCCGTGCCGCTAGAAACCCCCAAGGTGTGATAAGGATGGATACAACGTGCACGGCCACGCGTCCCTGTTTATGCCATGTCCCTCGGCTGTCTGCAAAGTTACCTGAAGAGTGACTCCACGGAGGACTCGGTTTTTAACACAAGCTGTTATGGCCACTGGAAATGCAAAACCACTTTCTATTCCGGTCTGTGTGCATGAGAAGGAAGACGCATGGGGAAGCGACGTGCATGCATGTCCAGGGGGCGAATGGACCCTTCGGGCAGAAACCTGAACCGCGGTCACTGAGGCCCTTCCAGCTCAGAGTAACCGCGGCCGGCACAGGGCAGGGCTGCTTCTTTGGGTTTCTCAGACTCTGCATCTTCACGGGGGTTGACAGCCTGATGTTTCTCGCCTGGAGCAATTGGCAGGTTTGAACTGGGGACCTTGTTGTATGTAGCTGGAAGCACTGCCCATTATTAAGCCACTGGGGTTCCTCTTTCAAGCCCAAGAGGAAATTATATTAGGATAGAATTCTATGGGATGAGGCTGAATGTAATAACGCGCCAGCACCACTCCCAATTGTTAAGAGAAGACGTTCTCCATCTACTTTTAAATGAGACGATGATATCAAATAATGATGGTATTTAGATTCCAGTGGCACCATTCAGGAGAACAATGCAACAATTTCATTTTAAAATGTCAATATTTATAATAAGTATCTCTCGCAGCTATTTACACTTAGGAAAGATTTCAAATATCCTCTCTGAAATGTGCCAGGGAGGACATAACGTCTCCAATAAATTCTTGCACAGGAACAGCAGCAGGAGCATTTGGAGGGGAAAGTCCAGGTGAGAGGTGTCCAGCACGGTGCTGGGAGACATGAGCAGAAGGAAGAGCCCGAAAGTTCCATCTCTGCAGCCATCCAAGGCACAGCGCTTGGTCTCTGCCCATTGACAACCACAGCGGAGGAAGGAGAGTCAGGAATCGGAGAAGGGTGTGGTGTGCGTTGCATCTCCATGAACAAGGGTGGCCTGAGATAGACAGGCTTCAACAGAGTTTCTGGAGTAAGACGAGGAAGGATGGCATGAATTCCTCCTTCACCAGAAGACATGGATGCTGCCCAGCAACCACTGCTGCCCAACTGGGTGGAAGATTTCCATGGAAGAATCCAGATCACTGTGAGGGTTCAAAGTCGGCCAGGAGTTCTAGGCTTTCTGGAACCTGGAGGGTGAATGACTCCCTCAGACTCTTACCCGAGATGATCTTAATCTTTAAATCTACACTACCCCTTGGCTTCTTACAACCAAACAGCAATTTAGCTTAACTAGAAACGGGGGCCGCCCAGAGCATTGCAATATCTTAAAAAACACCAAACACATGGGATCAAAGGAAATCAGCAACTCAAAGGCTGTCCAGGGAGATCTGGGGATGGTGAGCACCCGTCGGGCGGTGGTGGAGGAAGGACTCAGGAGAGGAGGTGGGAGAGGGGCTGTGCCATCTGAAGAAGGTCGTCAGGGCCATGGGTCTGTCGCACGCACTGTGGAGTGTCTGTGTGTCCTCGTCGACATCAAGGAACACAGGAACAGACGGCTGCGTCAGAAGGAGGGCAGAAGGCAGCTGCTGGCCTACGCGGCACATGGGATGAAAACTCTGATCCCACCACTGGTAAGCCTTGGCGTCTTGGTTCATCTCTCTGCACGACCTCTCCCCTCTCCTGGAGCAGATTCTGACCACCAGCGACCCCCTAGGAGTGGGCAGAAGACCTGGTGGCGGTGTGGTTTCACGTTGGGCTGCAGCCCACATGGCCTGGCAGTTGAGACCACCAGTAGCCCGGAGGGAGAAAGATGAGGCTGGCTCCTTTTGTAACCAGTTACGGGCTCAGAACCCCCCGGGGGTTTCTCGATGGCCGTGCGTTTGGTTCTGGAGGAGGACGTCGAACCGCTCCTGTGGGCTTCTGAGCCTGAAATGCTGTAAGGGAGAGAAAGACTCCTCTTTCTTCCATGGGGGCAGTTTACACTGCAGACCTTGAAATTGCCAAGATCTACTGGAACAAGGCAGGCCTCAAGCCTCAGGCTGTGGTAAACCCACGTGCAGTGGTAGCCTGAATGCTTCTGTGGAGCCACCAGTATCTTGGACCCAACGGGATACCGCATGGCAGACAGGTTTCGGCAGAGCGGCACATTCCGATGGCCGGTGTATCTGGAAATCCCGCAACGAGCACTCTGGAGATCACAGGAGAACGTGGGCCGCTGCAACACTGGAGGATGAGGCCAGCAAAACCCAAGTCTAGGCAGTGCCAAAGGTGGTGCTGATTGAGGAGGACCGGTGATGCTTTGTTCTGTTGGTGCACGGGGCCAGTCAGACTTGGGGACTCAGTGACGAGGAAGATGTGATGACACCAGAGGTTCCAGGCTCAGGAAGACCAAGTTGACGGTGTTGTCCTCGGCAGAGCAAAGGTTCAATCTGGAGAAGCGGCGGCCCATCGACTCCTCGTTGCCCAGCCGTCTTGTCTGACATCTCACCATGACAGCCATAGCCAAACCTCTCTTACCCATCTGCTCTGTGCATGGGTGACAAGGTCTGTCTGGCCGGGGTAAGGCTGAAAATGACTCAGAATGTGATGTTTAAGGCCAGGGGTCAGCTTGCCTGGACCACGGCGCTCAGCGGTTTGGCAGTTGGCTAAGAATGCCATCCGGCCTGGACATAGTGATTCCATGTGGCAGCTGTGTAATGATGTCATTATATGTGTTGCCATGGACATCACAGCAATTGCGCCAAGGTGTTGGGTTGTGCCATGATGTGATCTGGAGGTTCTGTGATGATGTCATCGGAAGCTAAGGATACAACTTGGCAGCGATGCAATGATGTCATCCCCCACTATTCTCTGGTCTGCTGTGGTCATCCACGAGTTTTGCATGACGTTACCTTTCAAGGACCGACCCAGTCCTTGGAACCTACCCATGATGACAAGTGGCAGTTGCACAAATCTCCCCTCAACCTGGGAAGGGCTGGAGTCGGGCCTATTCCTCAGGTCGCGGCCTGCTGACCTCAGTTGGAGGTGCCAGAGAGATAAAGAGCTTCCTGGAGGGCAGACACATGTCCGCTCCCTGGGAGACGTTCCTGCTGATAAGACACACGGAGGTAGGCCAGAGCCCTAGAGCTGGTGGGGCCACGTGGAGACCCACACCAGGATTAAGATGCTTCCACTGCCCACTGGATCCACAAGACTGTCCACCCACTGGCCCGTGATCTTCCCGCATTCGGCGTCATTGCATGTGTGGAATGAATCTGAAGAGGACTTTATAGATTGGTCTGGGACATATGGGCTAATATCGGGCTTCTGGACTTGATCAGGACTGGGCTGGGATATTTCTCAATATGCAACTGCTTTTTTATATGAAACTCGTTCTTCTACATGCACGCCTTGGAGCTTGTTTCTCTCAGCAAAGCAGACGAACACCATGGTATAACGAACCCACGAGTGCGGGTGCTTGGGGAGTGGTGTACAAGCCCAAGGGTCAAGGGCAGTGTCCCGCCTCCACACACACAGACCTAGGGGGTGACCACAGTGGCGGGGGAAGCAAGTGGGCGGGGATGAGTCCTGTAGACCCTGTCACACACAGAAGAAGGAGTACATGAAAGATGCAGAATGTGCGTACTGTTGCCAGGGGGCTGGGAAGCAGGAGAACGTGGGGCGGCAAAGAGGGTGGCCCCGTGTCATGGGGCCCAGAAGCTGGGCGTGGACACTTGGGCCTGCCACGACTCCCCGTGGGCTGGGACCCGAGGCTGCATCTTCCGGATGGATGGGAATGATGTCCACTGCTGCCCCCTTTTGGTGGGGAGGAGAAGCCACCTGGGTTACAGACCAGCAGGATTCAGGGGAAGGTGGCCAGGGAAGCACCAAGGAGTCCAAGCGGCAGAGTGGACAGACGACACATTGGGCTGCTAACCGCGAGGTTGGCGGTTCAAAGCCACCAACCTTCTCGGCTGTCTACTCTCCTACAGGGTGACAGTGGCAGAAATCCACAAGGGCGGCTCTGCCTGTGAGTAGGGGAGCGAGTGCTGAGGACGGTGAGAAAGGGATTCGTGGGAGCTGCAGCAGTCCAGCGGGGATAGGATGGAGGCTTGGGCGTGGCCCGAGGTGCCGAGGAAGAGAGAGTCTGGTGGTCGACTCTGAAATAGACTCTCAGTGACCTTCCTGAGACTCCCCTGGACAACGTGGTTGCACAGGGGCCCTCGTGGGCCAGTGTCCTGGAGTAGATTTCCAGAACCAGGAGGAAGCCAGGCCTGGGCAGGGGAGCAGAGAGGGGTGTCCAGGGGGCCCGTTTGGGCGAGGAGAACAAGAATGCGTCCGTGCACATGTGCACACCCTCCCCTTCCAGCCAGCTTCCCCCCAGAAACAGAGCTGGCGGGAGGGCGAGGGAGGGGCTGGCAGGGAGTCGGATGAGGGCGAGGCTGTGCATTAACACATCAGCTGTGATTGAAGATGAGCGCTCCAGATTACTTTCAGAAATGACCCATCAGTAGATAATCAAATCCCTCCCGCGAATGCCCTTCTCCTCTTAAAACCAGAGCGCGGAATTCCCTCCGCTCATTTGGGATTCAGACCTCTCCTCTCCTTATTTTCGTGCAATAAACATAATTTATTAGAAATGTTTATGGAGATTCCTTTATACACACCATGAACTGCATGGCCAGTGGGCTTGGGCGGTACTTTTTTCTTGTCTGCCGTGTGGGTGCGTGCGTGCGGTCCATGAACTGGAGAGAGTCTTGAGGATCAACCCCCCAGACACACGACTCCTACAATCAATAGGGTCCCCGTTCTCCCTGCCACTTGCCATTACGTCTGTGCACTTGGGGTAGAAAGGCGGGTGTCATGGAGAAATCCACTGGCCGCCCTTCTCCTTCTGGGAAGGGGGTGAGCAGATCCTCAGTTAGGAGCTTGGGTTTCTGCCGCTCCGGTGAGATGGTGCTCAGCTGCCTGGTGTCTTGGCGAGGCCAGGGGCAGCCATGGGTTCCCTCCCACGAGGCCCCCGTGGTTTCTATTTCAGCTCCTCCAGTTTCCAGGATTCAGGGACAATCAGCATGCTCCCATGTGGTCTTGTCAGTAGTGCATGTCCAAAAGACTGAGCCAAGACTTCCCAGACTTCTCAGGAGACGGCCATGCCCACACAGAAGTCTCATTGGCTATTTCCAGATTGGCAGGCTGGACTCCACCTCTATACTCCCAATCCTGAAACTGACACAGATCAGTGATGGCCACATGCAGAGACCACCACAATCAAACCCACTGCCCGTCGATAGTCTACACGGCAGAGGGGAACATCCTGAGAGGGTCTCCATGACGGAGAATAAACCCCTCATCTCTCTGCTCCGGGTTTCTGAGGATGGAACTGTTTATGGGGTAGACAGCCTGGTCTTTTTTCCCACAGAGCTGCTAGGGGTTTTGAACCGCCAGCCCCGCCGCACCTTGCAGCCCAACACATGACCACCACGCCACCGGGGCGCAGGCTCCAGGGGGAGGGAGGGCGAGAGAGAGGCATTGTGAGTGCGGCGCAGTTTATTTACCGCTTCAGTTGTAGAACGCATCCGGGGAATGGTGGATGTTTGCTGTAATGAACAGTCTTAGAATCCTTTGTTAATCTCAGAGCGGGAAGAAAACAGAGCCCTAGGAGAGATTTAAGCAATTTGCTAAATTACACAGGTAGTCAAGCCACGGCGCCCGAAATCAAGCGCGTTTTGTCTGTCACCAGAACCTGACACCGTGGCTGCTGTGCTTGCGTGATCTGCGGCTCAGTGTGTGCAAACCTTTGTGGAGGGAGAAGGCGGTGTTCTGCATGGAGGGGCATGCCCCACCTCTGGCTCTCCTTGGAAGACGGACGGCCCCGCCCACTTGTAAAATCTGCTGGCAGTCACTGGTGATTACCGAGAGGGAAGAGCGAGGAGGGAGAGGCGGGGCTGATTCCGAGCAGGGCAAAGAATGATGGGGCCTGACGGAAGCAGAGGAGCCCAGTGGCACGGCTGTTAAGTGCTCGGCCACGAGACAGAAGGCTGGGGCTCAGACTCGCCAGAAGCTCAGTGGGACCAAGATTAGGCCATCTCCTTCTGGAAAGGTCTGTAAGGTCAGATGCACTGTGGGCCAGCTCCACGCCGCCTTGTGAGGTCACCAGGTATTGGGGGATTGTCAAAAACTAGAACACTTCTAATCTTTAAAAGCCAGAGAAATATTGACCCCGAATGACTTCTGCTAACTCATTGGTTTTCAACCTTCCTAATGCCATGACCATTTCATACAGTGTCTTATGTGGTGGTGACTGCCCCCCCACCCCCACCCCACAACCATAACATTATTTCCGTTGCTACTTCATCACTGTCATTTCACTACTGTTATGAATCGTCAGGTCAACATCTGATAGGCAGGATGCATTTTCATGGTTACAAACTGGGCATCATTGAAGCATATTGAGTCATCACAAAAATAATACGTAATTCTACATTGCAAAATATCTATTTCTAATGACGAGTAAATGAATGTTGTCTTGAAGCGTGGTGTAGCATGGGTAACAGGCTTCAGACCCGGTGCTCATAGGTGGGCGTATCTGCATGTGGGCGGACCCGCCTGGAGACGCATAGAGGAGCCGTGTCTGGGTTCCCGAGACCATTGGAAGCATGTGTTTTCTGATGGCCTTGGGCGGACCCTGTGAAAAGGTCGCCTGACGCCCCGGTTGAGAACCGCTGGACTAGCCCATCGGCAAGCACATGGGCAGGGATGTGGACGGTGCTTCACTGCTCCAGTGCATATGGACGCACTCTCACTGTATGTTTCACGACACGTGTATTATTGTATTGTAACAATTCTTAGTGTATTGTTATCACTTCCCCGGCCGACTCCCCTTCCCTTTGCGTTTGCTGTTGGAGACACACAAGTGCCAGGGGCACCTATCCATGTTTCTACCTGGACCATTTAACAACACGGGTTGCATTTCATGAGCTGCACGTTCCCTCTTGTCTGCACTGTCCCCCTCTCATGAGCAGGAAGCCACTGCCCCTTCGTCTCCTACTGAACCTCTCCGGAGGGTGCCCTCGGTCTGATCCCACAGAGACAGTGCTCACAGGTCAGCGTGCTCAAGGCAGACCTTCTTCTGAACTCAAGGTCGGCAGGTCAGCGGTCTGGGGGCAGGCTGTTGAGGACATCTGGATCGGCGGGCAGTACCTCAGGCTGCTGGCTCGAGTTCAAAGAACAGGAGCTCTGATGAGGAGCCTGATGCAAACCCAGTGTGGTCAGCACATTTTCATACGCTGGAAACAGGCCCCCCTCCCACGAGACAGGGGTTCCACTCATGAGCTGCTCACGGCAGAGCTCATCCTGGGAGCGGTTGCCAACCATCAGATGGTCTTTACCTCGATCTTAACTGGCAGATCGCCGAGAATCCTCGCCTGGCCGGGGTGACACGACGCCTAGCCTGCCACCTATGAGGAGAGGATGTGGGCCTGATGACGCTTTCAGGAGCTGGTCCCAACCCCTGAATTCACATCATCGGGTGTCGAGTTGTGGAGGGGTGGAATCTAGAGTGAGTGTCACTAGAGCCAAGGAGGCCTCTGTGTGGGCTCGGCCTTCTCCTGAGGATCCTGGGAACTCCGGTATTCCTCCTTGGAGGCAGGACACACACACACACTCTCTCAGCTCACTCCCTGTGAGACATCCCCGTGGAGCAGACACCTGCAGAGAGACGGATGGAGCCCAAGAAGCCACGTGGAGACCCCTGCCAGTGCTGCGATGCGGCTAGCGCTGCGACGTTTACAGCGCCACTGGATCCACAAGACTTCCCACCCACTGGCCTGGGATCTTCCTGTATTCGGTGTCAGTGCATGTGTTTCGTGAGTCTGAAGAGGACTGGAGAGACTGGTATCAGACATATGGCTAATATTGGACTTAAGGGCTTGATCAGGTCTGGGCTGGCCTGTTTTCTCCATAGTATGTACACATACATGTGTCACCCTGGTCTACCTGGGCTAACACGGTCGTCACATGCCTTTGCTGTTAGAGGCCCTTGAGTCAGCTCTGACTCGCAGCACGAGAACAGACAGATACTGCCCGGTCCTGCCCTGTCCACGCCGCCGTCTCTGTGACGCTGCTGCAGCCCCAGTGCCCTCCAGCTTCGTCCTTCTTTTTGCTGACCCTCTCCTGTACTGGGCATGATGTCCTGTCCCAGGGACTGGTCCCTCCTGACCTGAGTCTTGGAGAAGCCTCCCCAGCCGCACCTCCCAGGAGCTCGAAGGCCGCACTTCGTCCAAGACAGAGCGGCTGGTTCTCCTGCTCGCCCATTGTCCGGGCACTCTTCGGTGCCAGCTCCGTGCTTCAAATGCAACCAACGATCCGTCTGGGCTTGCGCACGCGAACGATGGGCGGGTGGTGTGGACGTGGAGGGGTGGGGGTCTCATTCTGCTGTGCGTGCGTGGGCTTTTGCTGAAGGAAGCCACTGCCCGACCCCTCTGGTTCAAGGGCAACTATATTCTAATAGGTGCCCTCTTCTTGTGGAGGTGGGAGAACCACTTACTTGGTGAGAGATGATCTCATTAATTCTGGGTTCCTGCTTACAATGGATTTTGAATACAAGATTACACGGTTTATCGAAATTAAGGCTCTTGTTTCAACAGACCAAATCCGCAGCAAGGTGGGTAAATACACCGGCGTCCGGACTCCAGGGTCTTAGGCAAACAGCAAGGAGAGAGGCTGGGAAGTCGGGCGACAGCACCGCCATTTGCAGCCAGTGACACCTTTTGAAGAGATCTGTCTCCCCGTCCTCACTGGCCCCCCCGCCTGCCCCATCTCACGGATCTCTCCCTGGGAGGTGGTGGAGTCTGGCAAATAGCTTTCCCTTGACTGGCTTCACAGTTCTTGGTGGAGAGGCAGTGCGGTTTCCGGAAGCCGCCCTGGTGCTGGAGAAAAGTGAGTGTGAGCTGAAGGGGCTGGTCCTGGAGCGGAGTTAGCTCCAGGATGGCCTGGGGGAGCCTGGCGGCGTGGTGTGGTGGGTGATGCATGGCCTGTGCACCTCAAGGTCACCGCCTTTCTCCCCCCCACCCCCGGGAGACAGACAGCCTCAGGAACCCCCAGGGGCGGCCTTGCCCTGTCCTGGAAGACCCCTGGTTGTTGGGATCGCCTTGAAGGCAGTCAGCTGGGCATGGGTTTGGAGCAGTGTCTTCCCTGCTCTGGAGGCACACAGGGAGCCCTGGTGGTCGAGTGGCCCCTCGCTGGACTCAGATCCAGAAGGCCGTCAGTTCTAAACCGCTGCCCGCCTGCTCAGAGGGAACAGTCGCCAGTTCGGAAACTCATGGGGCCGTTGTCCTACTCTGCCCGGTGGGGTCACTGTGAGTGGGCGCTGAATCCACGGCGGTGAGGTTTAGGGTCCAGGGGTGTTTAGCAGTAATTCTGTTTGGGCCCCACCATCAGGGCTTTATCCACATGATCCTCAGCAATCCACACCGGCTCTCCTGACACCTTCAAACAGAGACAGACAGCTCGCACGGTGCAGAGTGGCTTCCTCCATGTGGGGGGTGGCAGAGCCTTCTGGAAGCAGACCGCCGCCAGCCCCTTCGTCTAAGGCACCACTGAGCAGGTTTCAGCTACCACCTCGCTACTTAATCTTAAGACGTTTAACCCTGTGCACCACAGCCCAGGGACTCCCAGGCCCAGAGTCTGGGACAGGAACACACCTTTGGAAGGTGAGCGGGATGTCATTCAGCCCACAGCAGACCTCCCCACCGGGCGAAGGACATCAGTTTTGTATTTACACATCGTAATTGTTGTCAGGAGGCCTGGAGCTGTGGTGGTCACCCATGGGCTGGTGAACTGCAAGGCCAGCAGTTCCACTGGAGAAGGATGGGGCTTTCTGCTCCCCTGAAAAGTTCCTGTCCAGGACACATACTCACAGGGGCTGTGCGAGTCGGCCAGACGCGATGGCAATGGCTTTGGCTTTGGTGTGGCGGCAGCTGTGAGTCGGCGTGGAGGACCGTGTGTGTGCCCTGCAGACGGACGTGCCCCACACAGACAGACGTGTCCCCACACTGGTTATTGATCAGGCTGTGTCCTTTCAGACACAGGCTGGCAGGACGTCTTCTGAGCCCGCTGGGGGTGGATTTGAATCACAATGCACTTGGACTGTGGCAGCCACCCGGGAGCTTCCATGATGAGGCTCCCCCAGGGAGCACTGGGAGGCAAGCAGAGAAACACTTTCTGGACAAAACACTGGCACGTGGAGCCTCTGTTTTTTGGCAGGGCCACCCCCACATACACACACACAACACACACACACACACACACACACACACACACACACACACTGTTCTACACATGCCCCAAGACAAGTGGCCTTTCCATCTCCCTCACCTGCTCTGCCCGGACAGTCCTGCAGGCTCCCATCAGCACCCTGTCAAGAGCCAGCGGGGTGCCCTTCAAAACCCACACCAAAGTCACAGACTTCCAGCGGCCCTCTGGGAGAGGGTGGCCCCGCCACTGTACATCTATGTGGGTGACGGCCCTGCCCTTCTGTGTTGGAGCAGTCGAGGCTTCACAGTGCAGGTTTGCTGAGGGCAGCCCAGCTCCTGGACTGGGTCCCTGTTCAGTGCTGCTTGAGTCTGGGGAGCAAAGAACATCTGAAGGGGTGAGATAGGACTGGTGGAGGGCGTGAAGGGTGGTTTCCCAAAGATATTCTCTGGAGGACGGCCCCTTTCACCCTCCAAGAACGAGCAGCTGCACCCTCCTGAGGGGAAAAAGAGTTCACAGCATGACTGTCCAGGCCCTTTTCTCTCCAATCGAGTTTTCTAGCTTCTTTGAACATCACACCCCATGATGGCCCTCTGTTCCTCGGATGACCCCCATCGGAGCTCCCCTGCCCCCAGAGTCACAGTAATCGCTAAGCTGTCCTCTCTGCCTTGAAGTTCACTGGCCAAGCCGAGCCCCATGGCCACCCCTATTCCAATGGGACCCTTTCTCTGAGAGCTCGTCTGCAGCCGGCCCTGGAAGGAGCAAGGTTGATTTCGGGGGCAGGAACAGGCACGTCAGTGGCCAGCCTTCCTGCTTTGCCTGCATCTTGACACACACTTCAATGCAGATCATGGGCTCCCCAACTTATTGGGTCTTTGCTCCCTTTTTCAGAGAAATCAAAAACTCAGTGCCCCCCCCTCCCCCTTTCCGCCTACAGTTCACAACTTTGGTACTTCTCAGAACCTGTTTGCAGGAAACAGGACCCCATGCAGAGGACGCCTGCAGTGAATCCCCTCTGGCTCGGATGGAAAGGCCTGTATTTCGGACAGAAGACACTGCAGGTGGACCCCTGCAGGTATGGTGAGGTCCAGGTGTGATCTCTGGCCATTTGATCTCCCACTTGGCCCAAGGTCTGCTTTCCCACTGTGCTTTTGGTAGAGGCTTCTTCCTTGGCTCCACTCTGCAGCTGTTCCTGTTGCTGTGTGTGTTTCTGTGTATGGCACCCAGAGTGGGTGAACCTGGGGAGGAAGCAACTGGATTCCTGGTTTCAAAGAGACATGATGTGTGGGGCAGTGGGGGTGGGGGGGTGGACGAGGAACCATGAGGACAAGGAAGACCTATCTTGGAATGGATGGTGGAAAAGCATCTTCAGAATGTGACTGAACTGGTGAAATGCATGATGTGTGGACTGTATGCAGGGGAAACTCTGACACAGCGAAGGTTTGCTGTGCCAACATGGCCGATAAACCCATGTGGGGTTAACTGAGAGATGAATGGCTCGGTGAACCCTGCGCCCCCCACCCCAGGTCATTCCAGTACCCGTGGTGGTGGGGTCCCCACCCTGGGAGACACAGGACCACGTTGTTCATCTCTCCATTCTCGAAATGTGTCTTTAGCTTCTTTGGGATCATACATTACGGCTTAAAGTTTGCCTGATTCCAACCCCGTGTTTAGCCGAGGCCCAGGCCCCCGGCCCCCAGACAGGCCCAGTCCATCCTCACCTGGATCGTCAGGTAAGTTTCCCGTGAAACAGACTCGCACTGTGAATCTGGGACCTCGGCTGTGTAAGAAGGACCCCTTTTGTGTAACAACCTCTGAGGGCCCGAGATAATATTGTCTCCCTTCTGAAAGGAACTAATTAATTTTCATCACAAGCATAATGAACTTTCAAAAGAGAGAGAGGGGGAAAAAGCACACATCAGATGTGCCGAAAAATGAATTAAAACTCGTGCAGGAATATCACCCAATGAAAATGGGTTGATTTCAGTCCTCAGAACCGGCCAAGCCCTGCTTTGCAGGTGGAAGCCTTCTAACAATTTCTTCTCCACAATCAAAGCTCTTTTAAATATAAAGAAAAAAAGAAAAACAATTAATGGCTAGAGACAAAGTTAATAAATCATATGCACTCCGTTCTTGTAGAAAAAGACAATCAAGGGACCAGGACCTTCAGCTGCAGGCGGGAGGCAACACAAGGGCCGCGTGTGTCCTCCAGGGCTGCAGAGTCAGTGCGGGGCAAAGAGCATGGAGAGACTTGACCCTCTTTCCCCCTTGGGGGTCAGACAGAGGGTGCCCCCGAGGGCTGTGCAAGTCCAAGAGCCAGGCTCCCCTCGGCCTCTCAAGACACCCTTGTTGGTGCCATCGCATCACCCACAGCAACATGCACACGTCTGAGCAGAGCCTGCGTCCTCCTCACAGCTCCCTCAGACAGGCTGGTGGGTCTGACCCACTGACCTGGAGGCTACCAGCCTAATGCATAACGAGCTATTCCCCCAGGGATCCTTCGTTCGGACCTAAGACTCTCGGTCACCTGCGGGATCACAGGGGCGCCTGTTGAAACACAGACTCTGACGTGGGGTCCAGCACCAGGAAAGAATTGGCTCCATCTGGGGCCTGACCATCCCCTGAGGCTCTGGCTGAAGGAACCCTGCTGCCCAGGCGCTCAGGAGTCTGGCTGCTAACCGCAAGTCTGGCAGTTCAAACCCACCAGCTGACCCTGGAGCGAAAGATGAGGCTGCCGGCTTCAGGGGAGGTTTCTGTCTCAGAAATCCTGTTTGGGTTCCCAGGGCGCAGGGCCTGCCCCAGGGCAGTGGGCGTGGTTGGTGCCCGGAGAGTACTGGGCCACATCCTCCACAAGTGTCAATGCTGGAGAAAACAAAACAAAACAAAAACCACTGGGTGGCATCCCGCCTCTCCAGTGGCCAGAATCCCAGAGGCTTGGTTAAAAGCAGTTGCTGGAGGGCCTGCTCAGTTCCAACCCAGAGGGACGCTTGTGCACAGCAGAGAGGCACACTGTCCATCCCCCCAGTTGTTCCTGAGGTAGAGTGGAGGACCAGTGACCAGGAAGAGGGTCCCCCGTGTGATGGGCGGACACAGTGGCTACAACAAGGGGCCTGAGGATGGGAGGAGCCACAGAGAGGAAGGAGCGGGGCTGGGCGGGGATTTCTTCTGTGGTGCAGGGGGTCCCTTGGGGTCAGAAGCGACCCTGTCGTACCTGATGACGATGACTGACCATGATGCCAACAGCTCTGGATCGTCTGCTGCAACTGGGCACCACGGTCCTGGACCGCTCGGAGCCTGAGCCTTCCCACCTGGGAGCTTGTTAAGAAACCCCGGCGCCTCCGACTTTACGGGCCTACGAATCACCCCGGCGGGCGCTTGTCAAGGCACTGGGTTTGATTCAGCCCTGCAGGGCTGGAACCCAAGATCCTTCATCCCTAACAAGCTCCTGGGATGATGCTGACCGCCCGGGCCCCAGGACCCCACGCTGCACTTGGCCCGGGAAATCTGCAGCCTCGACTGTATGTTAATCACCCCGGGGCTGGGAGCCTTTTCAGAAAGTGCTGGTCCATTGCCCACGACTCTAATGGCCCTTGGGGAACCGCCACATGCCAGGGTTGATTCAAGGGCAAGGGGATTCGGATGAAGACTCCTTGTGGCGTATTTCACTTGTTCTCTCCACGTAGTGACCTTCCTGACCCCAGGGCGGCGCGTCATGGGGCGCCGCGTGATTCATGGTTGGTCTGCTTCACCCTCTGGATGAGGAAAGGGTGGCCTGGTCTTTGCCTCTCACCTGGCCGGTTCCAATCTTGATTCCCACACCCAGGGCACACCCTCAGCACCCACCCCCTGGCTAGCTCCTGGACTCCGTAAGAGAACTGTGAGAAGATAGGCCCAGGCACATCCACTGTTTGGGGTGGTCATCCCCTGCGTGGGGCTAATTTCCAGTGTGCTGGAAAGGAAGCACAACGTCCCTCTTGAATATACAGGAAGGCACCAGATACCCCCCATGAAGCATCACCTTCCCCATCCATTCAAAATTCTCTTTCTTAACCCCCGGGAGATCTGATTTCAACCTTTTGTTCCCCGGTGTCACCCCAGACACAGACGGGCCCTTGCGGTGCCAGAGACGAGGCCCCCGGAACCAGGGGGACAGAGACCAGCGGATGTATCTGATGACGGCACTGCTGGGGAATCTTAAACACCAGCCTTGGCTGCCAGGAGAAGCAACCAATCCGTCTTAGAAGAAGTGTGGTCTGCGTGCTGCTGGGAAGGGAGGAGGCGAGACTGCCCCTTAGTACCGTGGACGCGTGCCTGGGAGGGGCCAGCCTGGAGCAGGGCGCTCGTTCGAGGAGGCAGAGTCATGGCAGGAGAGGAAGACTCTTAGCGAGAGGAGGGCTGGGGGCTAGGACAGGACAGGGCAGGGCTTTGTGAGTCCAACTGACTTGATGCTTCCTGACCACAAAGAGAGCTCATGCCGAGAGTCTTACTGACCACCACACCACCTACTGACCACTACACCACCTACAGACCATTATACCACCGCCTGACCACCACACCACCTACTGACCCTTATAATACTGACTGACCACACCATGCCTGACCACTACAGCACCGAATGACCACTACACCACCAACTGGCCACTATACCACCGACTGAACACTACATCACCGTCTGACCACCACACCACCGACTGACTACTACACCAGACTGACCACTACACCATGCCTGCCATGCACATGGAGGTCTGTCATTGAGGTTTAAGAAATGTCCTGCCATGTCTGAACTTTGAATGTCCAGAACAAGCTCTGGGTTGGTGACCCATGGACACAATGCCTAATAATTAGTAACAGACCGGCATCTGTGGCAGTGCATGCTGGCAGATGATTACAGCATGAGAGATGAACAGGGAAATGAACGAGCCCCGTTCTTGATAAAGCTCCCGTTTGTATATTCACGCCGCAGATGCGGGTCTAGCCAACACCAAGGCCAGGCGGGGCATCACGTGTCTTCCTGCCGTGTTCCCGCAGGAGAGTGAGTGGGACCAGAGAAGTGTGGCTACACCAGTGTCACTTGGTTCTCCGCTGCCATTCTGGTTTGGGGGCCCAGGCTGCCTAGCCATTGTGCCTTTAAGGATCTACAGGCTGACAGCTTCACCAGACCCTCCTTCACTTTGGCTGGGAGAAAGGATTGTGAGGCTCAGGTCTTCCGAGCCTCTCTTTCCTGGTGCCTTTGCTCTCTCGATGCTGAGTCCAGGTCTAAAACGAACCCTTGTCCGGCCAGCAGAGGAGTTTTAGCACCAAGTGAGATTGCAGGAGTGGGATGGGGGGTGGGTGTTGGGGGATGGGGGGTGTTTTTCTTCTGGAAAGTGGTAGAAAAACCACCCAGGAAAGCGAGAGGGGGACTAGAATCTGCCGCCCTCTCTGGGACATTGTGTCAGGCAGCCAGCCCTGCTTGGGGAGTGGGCCCCGATGCATGCTGGGTCTCCTCCACTCCTCCACGGCAGAGTCATCTCCCAGGGCGGACGGAGCTCTGAGCTTCGCATCAGGCCAATCATCCCTGTCTTGACCCCAGCTTCACGTTAGCAAACCCTTCTTTTCAGGCAGGGGAGGGGCTGGGGGAAAGGACGCTTTAGATGAGTGGGAATGGTCATATGGATGCTTTGATGGATGCTGACCCAGGCTTGGCCGGGAGATCCGGGGAGAAAGGTTGGCTACGGGTACCACCCCCGGGACCCCCAGGCTGCCCTTTCCATAAGAGTGGATCAGTAAGATCCTTTCTTCTGCAGGGGGTGTGGCATGTTAGAACCACCGGCTTCTCTCCCCATCAGATAGGTCTTCCTTTGGGAGCATCTTTCCCTCACAGAGGGCAGAACCTCGGACCAATGGCTTCTTCTCATTGCCATCTTCTCTTTTTATTTCTTATTGGTCTTATTGTTGAGAATATTCATGGAGGACATGCACTGACTGTACAGTTTCTGGAAGGGCAATCCTCTGGCACTGATGACGTCCTGTGAGTCCTCTGACCATTGTCCCCCTCCTGATCTGAGTGGTGGGTTCCTCCTGCGTGACCATGAACTAACGCACTGGCCCCTAAGGCTCCTGGGGGAGTCTTTTGAGTTGCTGGCCATTTGATTCCACAGAGATAGTTCTTTAAAAGAAGGTCATGCTCAAGGCAGACAGCCCGGTTGTTTTCCCTAAATGACTGATTTTAAGAAGAGCATCCGAGGCAGACTTCTGGCAGGATTGGGCTCAGATCACCTTGCAGAGTGAGTGCCGCCATAAGGCACGTTACATGAATCTCCCCGGGGATAGAAGAGTTAGGGTCACACCACCCTGAAGCCTTATGAGAAGGAGCCCTGGTGGGAGAGTGGTTCTGTGATGGGCCGCTAGTCACAAGGTCGACAGTTCAAATTTACCAACTGCTCTTTGGGAGACAAATTTAACTTTCAATTCCCTTGAAGATTTATGGTCCAGGAAGGCCTGTGAGTGGATTAGCTTTGGGTCTGGGTGCTTGTGTTAGACCGGGCTGACTAGAGAAACAAATCCAGAGACATTCTTAGATGTGTAAGAAAGAGCTTTATACCAGGTCACGACGATTGTGTGGCCGGGGAGGGAGAGGGGAAAGGAGGAGCTGTTTCCAAGGGCTCAATGGAAAGTAAACGTATGGAAAAGAATGAAGGCAATATTTGTATGACTATGTCGGATACAACTGATAGATGGATTTAACAAGAGTTGTTAGAGCCCCCAATAAAGTATTTAAGAGAAGGGAAAAAAGAAGTAATTATATATCAAGCAAACATCCTAGCCCAGTCCTGGTCAAGTCCATACATCTGACCTACTCCAGAAGTTGGATACTAGCCCATAAACCCCTCTTCAGGCTCACACAGCCACACACAACGATGCAGAATGCAGGAGGATCGCAGGCTGGTGGGTGCAGAGCCTTGCAGATCCGGTGGTGGCGGATGCATCTCTAGGACTTTGGCTGCATCAGGGTGGCTTAAAGTGCCTTGTCAACAGAGAGAGGGGAGGGAGGGCCCCAGGACCCCCCTCCTCAGGAGAAGGCCACCAAGCTCACAAGGGGGTGTCATCAGGTGGCGATTCGGTTGACTCCATCCATTCACTCTATCTGTCGAGTTGACACCAGATTATGTAACTACCACAGGCAGCCTTATGAGGCATACAGTAACCTCTGGGAAAGTTGGACGCCTTGTGAGAAGGACCACAGGGGATACAGAGGCGCACCGTGAGCGATGCCGTCATCGTCGTCGTCATCTTTATGCAGTCAGTGATGCTTGGAAGGAGCAGGCGTGTGCTCCCCTGGAGGGCTGGCACTGAGAAACGGGTGAGAAGCCACAGGGGAGTGATCGCAGGGCCCCCAGGCACGGAGACTGCTGGGGGAACCTCAAATCTCCTTTGCTTCATCCTCTCACGGATAGAGGTCGGTAAAGACGTCTTCTAACACAGACCTCCTGCCTCTTGGAGCAGCATGCCTGGGCCTTTCCCTGGACGTTGGCTGCATTTTTAACAGAACTATCTTTCCTTGAGGGAGAACTCATGAGGCATGCACTGGGTTAAGGACTGAACTCCCTACAGTGGTTCAAGTCCACCAGCTGGTCCTGGGAAGGAGGAGGAGGAGGAGGAGGAGGAGGAGGAGGAGGTGTTGTCCTGCTCCCATGAGATGTCCAGTCCTTGGCCCTGTGGGGCAGTTGTAGGCTGTGAGTGGCAGCAGTTTCGGACCCTTCCCTGGGCGTGTGGAACACTGGATGCATGTCCTTGGGTCTCTCCGAGGAGAAATAGGCTCGAGGACACGTAACAACCACAGACTTGTCCTCGGCTGTCCCCTCCAGCAACGCGTGGACTCTTGAAAGGTAAGACTCATGCACCGTCTTCCTCCCGCCCTGATGGTTGTCCTCAGGTGCTCTGAGGTGGTGCTGTTGACTCACACCACCATGGATCTGCTGGTGCCGTCCTAGCAATTCATCGGTGCCACCCGGGCCCATGGAGGACTCCTCCCTCTTCGTCGCTGACCTGCTCCCGGGCACGGCGTCCTGCTCCAGGGACAGCACATCCAGGGCGGTGAGACGGCACCTGAAGGCTTTGGATGCCAAGGCGCCTTCTGGCTATACAGCTTCGAGGACACATGTGGTGGCTCTCCGGCAGCCCGGGAATGTTCGGCATTCTTCACTGTCGTTGTCACTCAAAGGCCACACTTCTCCCCAGCCTCCATCACCTCATATATGGGAGGTGGCTGAACCCCCAGGGTTCAAGCCAGGCGTGCCCTCAGCGACAGCCTTGCTTCTGAACTCCACAGAGAGGCCTTGGCGTGTCGTGCCCGGCCAATGTCTGTCCGGGATGAAATACCAGAAGGCTGGCATTTTCTTAAAGGGGGTGATGAAAGGAAGACTGGGGGGTTGCTTTTCGATCGAGATAACCTCGCTCACCACCCCTGCACCAGGGCTTCCCGGGCATGAGTTGGAGAGTCTGGAGCAGCCTCTGGTGTGGACAAGGGAGGTGATGCCGACAGGGGCTGGCGGAGCAAGCCCGTGCAGAAAGAAGGCCAGAGAGTGCGTGCCTTTGCAGCGAGGAGAGCGAGACAACATCCCGCACGCTTGGCCATGCGTGGAAGCCATGTTGCCTGTTGTCCGTGTGAGAGGGTGACAGCGAAGGGGTGGAGTCTAGCCTGTCGGTCATTGAACAGCCAATGAGGCCTCTGTGTGGGCATGGCCTTCCCCAAGCATGCTGGAACTTCCTGTATTTCCTCCTTGGAGGTGGGAGACTCAGGAATCACTCTGGGAGACTCTTCTGATGACACATGGAGCCATGCTAGTGCCTTGAGTCAGAGCAGCCTCTTGGAACCTCTGCAGCACAGTGATGCTCACACTGTCCACTCCCACAGGCCTGCAATCGTCCTGCACGTGGCGTCATTGCATGTGCTGTCTGGGTCTGCAGAGGACGTTACAGACTGGTAGCGGACATGTGGGCTAATATCAGACTCAGGGACCTGATCTGGAGTGGGCTGGAAGGTTTTCTTAATATCCGATTGCTCTTGTGTACGAAGTTTTTCCCTGCACACCTCTGAGGGGACCAGGCACTGCAGAAGACCCTGCTGCGGGGGGACATGGAAGGTCGGCGACAAAGAGGAAGGACTTTCATGCCAGGCTGCGATGGTGGCTCAAACGTAACCACCTAGGGGAGGGTCGGGGCAGGGCCTGACGCTGTCCAGTCTCGCGCCCAGGGCTGCCGTGCGTCTTCACTGCTCGTGAGCTGTGTAAGGAGAGGATGGCGCGCTGCCTGTCAGACTCGCAATTCTGTATGATGAGGTACAGGAGCCCCACGGGAGGTGCAGAGGTGAAACCCAGGCGGTGGCTGCTCACAGGACGGTCGGCGCCTCGAACCCCTCCATCCACATGGATTACAGATTCCCAGCGGGACAGCTGCGTCCAGCCAACCTGATGGCACTGACAGCCAGCCCTGGAGGGAGCGGTCATTTCTTTTTTTTTTTTTTTTAATTTTTTAACACATCGTTTCACTGGGGGCCCTCACGGCTCGTCTAACGATCTGATCCCTGCCTCTGCTGCGTCAAGCACGTTTGCACCTGTGTTGCCGGCGTCAGTTTCTTTGGAAGAGGCAGTATCTGTGGGGGGAGAAGCTGCTGTTTCCAGGGCTGCTCGGATGGCCAAGTCTCCGAAGTGAGCTAATGGGCAGAGGTCACCTTCCCCGTCGCGGGCCTGTCCCTGAGCCATTCCGGCTGATGAAGGTGATCCCGGAATGTTAGCGGGGACGGCGAGGAGGCAGTTTGAAACCCCGGAGCACCTCTGGGCTGGAAATTTCCCCAAATGAGAGCAAGGCTTCGTGTAATTGGAGGCTGTCTGAATTAATACTGCCACAGAGTGACATCTTGACGGGGAAATAGATTAGGGTGGGCAGCGGGGATCTTTCGGAGGGGTGGGGGAATAGAGCAAGCTGGACAGCGGGGCTTTGAACACCAGGTGGGGCAGACCTCAGGAAAACACCCGTGTTCATGACAAAGGAGAGAAAAAAAACCAACCTTCAGGGGTCGGTGGGAAGGATTGTCTGTCCAGGTTGATACCTATGTTCCCCGACTCGTCACGTCACAGCTTCCCGAGGCGGGGGACAGAGGAGACCTGGAGGGGGCTATGCTGACCCCTCCCACCATGGGCATACAGTTCCCCAGGTGGAAACGTGGCGGCCTCCCCACTTCCCCCTTGGCCCTGAGGGCAGACGCCAAAGTGACGCGGGTGCCAAGAAGCCAGGGAGGGTGCAGGCCGTGCGGGAGACTGAAGGATCCCTGACTGCCCCCCACCCCCACCCCTACCCTTGACAGAAGGGCAAAGGCTGGGCAGAGAATAAGAGCCGAGAAGATCGGACGCGTCTGCATGGCGTGGAGATGGCCGAGAGCCCCGTGGAAGCCGGGCAGCAACATCCTCTGCCTGGGCAGGGCCCTTGGCCTTGAAGCATGGTGTAGCGTTGGATCCGTCATCAGGAGAAGGGCATCATGCTTAAGAGACCCAGCAGGCGACTGACAGAATAGGAAGACCAGTGAGGAGGAAGGGGGAGGGGTACAGCGACTGCAGGGAGGGACTCAAGCCTAACCACTGGGAGGACCGGGCCAGGAACCAGTAAGGGTCTTACTGGAGCTGGAAAGGGCAGCAGTAGCGAGCGGAGACCATGTAAGACCATAGGCTTGGGTTCAAGGAGAGATCACCGTGACCCAGTTCAGCCTGCTCCCCAAGGGGGCTTGGCCGTCCGTCATCTTGCCCAACGCAGACTGCCAGGCCTTTCTTCTGCATTGAAATTGGGTGAGCCTTGAAAGCTCCTGGGACCTCCATGTTGGAGAAGGAGTGTGGTGGCCTTGAGGTCACATGCTGGGCTGTTAACCACAAGGCCAGCAATTTGAAACTGCCAGTGGCTGGGCTGGAGGAAGAGGATGCTGTCTACTCCTGCACCAAGCTGTCCTCTCAGGAACACGGGGTCAGTGCTACCCGGTTTTACAGGGCTGCCAGGAGTCGGCGTAGACTCAGTGGCAGTGAGTCTGGTGTCTGCTTCCTCACAGCGACATCAGCCAGGGGTCCTGGGCCCCCTGATCAGCCGGGGGCGCAATGTGCTGTGCCCTCGGATGACCTGGTTTGCCCAGCACAGAGCTCGATGGAGCCGTTAAGAATGGGAAATGATTTTGTGCCAAAGAGAATGTTCCTGAAAATCATAGGAGGAGAGAAGTATAGGCAGAATAATTAGCTAAAATAATCCAACATAGCCAGTGGGCCACTGCTTCAGAGTCACCGATTCGAGCATCACCTCATGAGATCAGTTCTGAGTCCCGTTGATTCTGAGAAGGGGCCGGGGGGACGGGCTCAGCTGCTCATCAAAGAGGCTCGTGGTTTGAATCCACCCAGCTGCTTCTTGGTGGAAAATGTCTTGTAATCTGCTCCCATCCACACCAGCCCATGACAAGGTATAGGGCAGGATTACTCTGCCCTGTGAGCCGGAATGGCTAGCTGGCGTATGGGAAACAGAAGCAGGAAGAGGGTGAATCTGGACGAGGTCTCGAGGCTCATACTTCAGCTGCCTGGGCGGCAGGATTCTGGTGCAGGAAGGCCTTCACAGTCATGGGGTGGAGAGGAACCCCAGTCCCATTCTCCCAAGTAAGGCGGCTCCCCGCCATATCCCCCGTGACGATGCCTATTCTAAGATGCTGCTTGTCATCTTGACCCTTGAGGGCCAGCTGCTTGAAGGTTGTCTGCCACCAAGAGCAATCAGACTGCCACCCCTAAGTCAGGCCCACACGCTTCTGAGAAGGATCAAAGATTGTCTCCCTTAGGATGAACTCAGGTTCATTTAAGATCAAACCAGTTCAGAGATGACCAAGATTAAGCCTCCATCTACACTCTAGAACCCACCCATCTCGTTACTAGGTAACTTCCTGTCTCGTGTGTGCCTCTGGTACCGCCCCTTCCTGTTGTGTGCCCACCCAAGCACACAGCCCCTTCCTGTCACCTGTTTGCATGCCTGGGGTTATACAAGCCTGTGAAAGACTACGTTCGCACCCGCTCAGGCCCCAGATTCCATGGAGGAGGTGACCACTTGCACATCTTCTCTGCTGTTTCTTTAACTTATCCTTGAATCATACAACCGCTCCCCTAGGACCCATTGACTTCGGAGGCTGGTCCCCCACAATGGCACCGAACAAAAACCTCATATCTGATGCAAATGCTTTTTTTAAAAAACATTTCTGGAGGAGTGGAAGTCCAACACACCCTTGAACTTGATAGTGGGCTTTAAAAATTTTTTTTAATGATTTTAGTGGGAGCTCTTACAGGAAGTATAACAATCCATAATCAATTATATCAAGCATAATTATACAATTACTGCCATGGTCATTTTTGAAACATTTTCTTTGTTCATTAACTGTGATGTCAGCTCCTCTTTACCCCCTACCTCCCCCATTGTACCCCCTCCAGAAACCCTTATTCTTATGTTACAAATAATAATAATTATTGCCTTATCTTACACTGCCCACTGTATCTGCCCCTGGCAATTCTGTTGTCCGTCCCCCTTGAGCGCTGCTGGGCTTCAGATGCACACAGGCCCTTCCCTTGGCAAGGCAAGGGGGTGATTGTTCAGTGCCCCCAGCCCTGACACACAGCCACCCTGTGTGCAGCAGGTGGACACACTGCCTGGTCCTGCAGCGTCCTGTCCTCACAATGGTGGTCAACTGTGAACCCACCTCCTGGAAGCCCTCTTTTTTACTGCACTCCTCCATCCCCAAGTCCTGCACTTGACCAATCAGGATGTCCTTTTCAAGGGACTGACCCACTCCCGATGCCGTGCCCACAGTGTGGGAGATCACGTCTCGACACCCTCGCTCCTCAGAGGCATTTGGGCTGAACTTTTGCCAGGCTCGTCTCTTCTTCCAGGAGTCGGGGGAACTTTCAACATTCTGCACCAAACCCACTACACAAAGGCACCCATTTCCCAGTGGCCCTTTTGGAAGGCGTCGAAGAGGAGACAGAATGCATAAAGATCGACAGCGTTACTGAGCTGAAATGGACTGGCGTGGGCCATGTTGAAATTGCTAACCATATGGTTTATTACGGTGGTTTTGACAAGCTACTTTGCCTGGTGTTTTTTACGCCAGGACTCCGTATTCCCAGCCACCTGGTTAAGATCTACAATCGCCATCACCGTCTGTAATTGCCTTCTAAGATCTCCGAAAGAACATGCTTTATCGTGGTCCGTGATAAAACATTATGATACAGTGGAGAAGGTGAACCTGAATTGTTCCCAGGGCGGAAGCGGAATGGCAACAATGTTGCAGCGTGAATCGCCCCAGCGGGGGAGCCCCCAGAGGCAGACACAACCTGTCCCACCCCTGGTCTCTAATGGAAACCAGAGCAGCCAGTCACACAAGTGCCAGTCACACAAGTGCTTTTAAAAGGAGTACTAAATAGCCATCCAGCATTTGCATGTGGGGCATATGGAAGGTACCCAAAAGTGGCTGTTCTTATTATTATAATAGAGTGTGCTATGTTTTCACATGACATGGGGAAGGGCGTGGGAGAAAGGGCTTTTATTCCTGTGCAGAATTCGTTTCAGAAACCCACCCGCCCGGGGTGAGTCTGTCCTGTCCTCCAGGAGACTCTGGTCCGCGCGGCCTCAAGAGCAGAGTTTGGTTTGGGGGTAGTTTTCACTTGACTTCAGAGGGCAAATCAAGTCTTCTCATCTTTACAGTGCAGACTTGGAATCAGAGCTCTCACGGGACCGTGGCCTGCCCTCAGCACAGAGGTCAGGTTATTAACAAAGAGGCCACTCCTCTCTAAGGGTGCCCCAGATATGAAAACAATATATACTGTTGCCTGGCATGGTGTTGATTCCGACTTAACCCTATGCAAACAGAATGACACAAGGCGGCTGCCATTGAGGCTTTCTAAAGAGTGACCGTCTCAGAAACCCACTAGGGCAGCTCTGGCCCGCCCTACAAAGTCACTGTGAGTCAGAATCAACCAGGGGGCAGTGAGCTCTGAAGAGACCACTGAGCCCAGCAAAGCTGGTGACTGGCCAGTCTGGAGGTCTGCATTTGGGAAGGTCCAGATATCCTGAAGGGACCGGACAACGCAGATACTTCCTCACTAGTAGGCTCAGAAGCTTGGATCCGTTCACACCGGGGACTGTGGGTGGGGTGTGTGGGGGGACACGCTGTGAGGGGGTGATTATGGCTAGACAGGCTCTAGGATCTACACAATGGGAAGGTGCAAAGGTTGGGGCAGGGGTTGGCTTTGTTGGTTTGTTAGGAGAGGGACAGAAGGGGGGGTCGTTAAGGACATTTCCCCCCTCTTTCTCACAAAAGCATCCTCACCGCCCCGTGGCCTCATTTCGGCCCCTCAGCCAGGCCCTGGGTCTCAGTGTCGGCTTCAGCAGCACCATCTACACGGGTCTTTAGCGACGGGGTTTCTGGCTGGAAGAAACCAGCATGTTGATGACGATTTGAGTGACTCCGCACAGCAACCAGGACAGGAGAGATAGCGGGCTGGAGTCCCTGAGGGGAGACACAGGAAAATTTGGAGGGCTTCCCAGCCCGGGTGGCGCCATAGCTTCAAGTCGGGTTCTGACTGGCACCAGCAGTCCTTTGCAACCACCAGCAGCTCCTCAGGAGAAAGACTGGACCTTCTTCTCCCGTAAACAGTGACCAGCTCAGAACCCACAGGGGGCACTATGAGTCAGCACCAACTCCAGCGGTGAATTTGGTTCCGTTTTTCTGGGGTCCTTCGCAAGGCTGCCATCTTTGAATAGGGCACCGCCATCTTGGATGGGGTGGTGAGGTCTCAAAACCCTACTTTAAGGTTATGCAAATCTGCCCCTCACTTTGTGAGGACTGACTCAGCCCCAACTCCCAACAAATCCTCCCTCTGTCACCTTCCCTGGCTGCACACACAACGTTTGAATCGTTGGCCACACATTGAGCCTTTTCTTCCACGAACTCATGACCTATATGGACCTGTTTCGGTGGACAAGAGGAAGAACAGATCGTGTGCCTCCCCTGGGGACTGACTGCGTTTGTTTAGTATTCCCCAGGCAAGACTTGTAATCGGTGTCATTCCGAGTCTACAGGAAGATGACAAGGAAAGAAACCAGCCTTCCACTCCCTCTTTCATCAAATCCTTTAAAAATACCCTGTCTTTTCATATCAATTATAGTGACAGAGAAATCAAAGTGCTTCAACAAATGTAACAGGCAAATTGGCTGGACGCAGGGAGGGAGGTAACTGCAGGAGTTAAGTTGTAAATAAGCGTCCAGTCACTCTCACTCTCTAAGACACACTTAGAAATGCGATCTTTCCATGCTTTGCCGAAAGCATCTAGAATCTCCCTCTGGTGAACCTCGCCCATGGGACTCTTGGCAGATACTCAGACATGGGAACGTGGGGTGAGCGGTGCACTTGCTGCCCTTGTGATGATGGTGGTGGTAGTGGTGGTGGTGAATGTGATGGAGGTGGAGGTGGTGATGGTGGTGACGATGGAGTCAGTGTAGTTGGTGGTGGTGGTGGAGGTGGTGATGATGGAGATGGAGGTGGTGGTGGTGGTGGTTGAGGTGGAGGTTCAGAACCCTTGAGTCAGTCCCAACTCCTACCCATCACATAACAAATCCAACCGCAAAACCTCTAACCACTAAAAAGTCCAATCAGCTGCACAACAGAACAAATTCCTGCTGCTTGTATGCCGGCCTCGTAACAGTCGGAATGCTTGAGTCTCTGACAGTAAGGCCTGTGTCAACACACCCCATTGAGGTGAATGTTATGAGGGTTATTTCAAGCGCCAGCCCTCCTAATGGCCACAATTAAAGAGCCCTTATGCTGAAAGGTCTACACATAATCACTTAACTCGGAACATTTAACAAGAGAACAGGGAAAACGGTGGTTTGGACAAATTACTAAAGTTGCGCTTCCTGGAAGAGTTTGCACACTCTCTGATTAGGCAAAGTGCCGCTGAATGGAGATGTGTCCCTGAGAACAATTCCATCCTTGGGTAATTGGGAGAAGTGAGTGGGTGTTCTTTGTGTTAGGCACCACCCAGTCGATTCCCACCCACCCTGAGCAGAGATGCAGAAGGAAACGCCAGCAGCATCTGGGTCTGTGGCTGGAGCCCCCGTGTCCCTCCATCTCAGGAGGGACGCCCTCTTTTCCGCTGACCCTGGACTTTACCAAGCGTGGCCTACTTCTCCAAGAACCAGGCTAGCCTGGTGACGCATGTAAATAACGCAAGACTGTCTGGCCAATCCCACTTCTAAGGAGCCCTCTCCCGTGCTTCTTCTGAGACAGAGCTGCTCCTCCTCCTGAGAGCCTGTGGGACGGCACAAACAGTGATTCTTTTCAAAGGCACCAGGACCCAAAGGGTCCTGCCAACCCGGAGTCCTGTGCACGCCCTCCCCTTCAGCGGGCAGCCTGCACCGTGAAGGCCCTGGCCTCGCTGGTCCAGGCAGCGAGAGCATCCATCTGCAGAGAGCTGGGGGCCCTGGGCTTTACAGGTGGCCGCTCCCAGGTCCCCCGTGGGGGTTCCCGTAAAGCGGTGGGTCTGTCCCCCATCACAGGTCGACATCTATGTCCTGCCACCATCTGCTTTGAAGGATGAGGCAGCCTGTGGTGTCCGACGGATTTTAAAGTGGGTGCACACCCTTACCCGCCTCCCCAGGAATCTCAGTATCAGGGAGGCCGGCTGGGCCACAGACTGCATGTCCATCCACATCCATCTCCAATGTCTAGGAGCAGCTTCCAGTGTGGATGGCAGTCATTTCCCACTGTCTTTCTTTCTCCTTCTCAGACTTGATTTTCCATCCTCTCCCTCCTTCCCACCTCACAGAATGTTTATTCCTATCTTAATGTGATTCTGTGGTTCAGAGTAGCTCGTGGATTTCCCCATCGTCACTCACACGTGTTGCCATGGAGCCCACTCCGGCTCATAATAACCCCGGCGGCGTAGGGTGGACCTGATGGGTGGGGGCAAGGGGGGAGTGGAGAGAAGTATCCGATTCAAATTGTATCTAGTCACCATAGAGTTCTGGGATAGGAAGGAAGGAAAGAAGGGAGATTTTGGCTGGTCCCCACTAAGAGACACGACATTCCTCACTGACCCACAGCCCTACGGGGGACAACATCGGAGACCCAGTGTGGGGATTGTGACTGACCTGCCCCCACCACACTGAGGCAAAACACTAAGAGGATGCAACAGAACAGTAAGGGGAGCAGAGCAAGGAAATCCCGAGGGAGGACCAAAAATAGACTGTGGGGGTCAGGACACGGTGCACCCCATCAGGTTTAACCGTTAACCACTCCTAAAGGTCAACAAACAGACCTGGGACTGTTGACAGGCTTTTCTCTCTCTCTTTTTTTTTGGTTTTGGTTTGTTATTGGTTTGTTGTTGTCATTGTTATTTTGTTTTCTTTTGCTGCTTTGTTTTGCTCTGTCTTGTTTTCGTGCATATCATTGTCTCTGCAGGTCTATCTAGATAAGATAGACAAGACAATCTGGAGGAGAAAACAACAGACCAATGGTTCCAGGGGGAACAAGGGAGAGGGGAAAGCTGGGAAAAGGAAGTGGGTGTTAACAAACCCACGGACAAGAGAACAACAAGTGATCCAAAATCAGTGGTGAAAGGGTGTAGGAGGCCTGGCAGGGCTTGATCAAGGGCAATGCAACCAAGAGGCATTACTGAAACCCAAATGAAGACTGAGCATGAAAATGGGACAAGAGGAAAGTAAAAGGAAATAGAGGAAAGAACTAGGAGGTAGGCATTTATAGAGGTCTAGACACAGGCATACACATATGTAAATGTATTTGTTTATGATAATGGGAAAATAGATCTATGTGCGTATATTTAAAGGTTTAGTACTAATGTAGCAGATGAACTTTGGGCCTCCATTCATGTACTCCCTCCATGCTAGAATTTTCTGTTCTATTGAACTGGCATTCCATAATGCTCACCTTTCTGGTACGATTGCTCAAGACAAAGTGGGTACATAAGCAAATGTGATGAAGAAAGCTGATGGTGCCCGGCTATCAAAAGATATAGCATGTGGGGTCTTAAAGCTTTGAAGATAAACAACTGGCCATTTAGCTCAGAAGCAACAAACCCCACATGGAAGAAGCACACCAGCCTGTGTGGTCACAAAGGGTCAATGAGATCCGGTATCAGACATCAAAGAACAAAAAAACCATATCATTGTGAACTGGGGGTGTGTGTGGAATGGGGACCAAAATCCTATCTGTAGGCAACTGGACATCCCCTTACAGAAGGGCTATGGGGAGCAGACCAGCCAGTCAGGGTGCAGTGTTGCAACGATGAAACCAACAACTTTCCTCTAATTCTTTAATGCTTTCCCTCCTCCCCGGTATCATGAACCCAATTCTACCTTACAAATCTGGGTAGATCAGAAGATGTACACTGGTGCAGATAAGGACTGGGAACACAGGGAATCCAGGACAGATGATCCCTTCAGGATCAGTGGTGAGAGTGGCGATACCAGGAGGATGGAGGGAAGGTGGGGTAGAAAGAATCTACATATAACCTCCTCTCCAGGGGACGGGCAACAGAAAAGTGGGTGAAGGGAGACGTTGGACAGTGTAAGACATTACAAAATAATAATAATTTGTAAATGATCAGGAATTCGTAAGGGAAGGGGGTGGGGAGGGAGGGGGAAAATGAGGAGCTGATACCAAGAGCTCAAGCAGGAAAAAAATGATTTGATAACGATGAAGGCCACACATGTACAATTGTGCTTGACACAATGGCTGCCTGGCTGTGATATGAGTTGTCAGAGGCCCTGATAAAATGGTTAAAGAGAAGAAAGAGATTTCTTTTCAATTAGGTTGTTGTTACAATGACTACTATCACTCAAATAATCGACATTGAATCAATGTGTCATCAATTTGGATGAATGAATCAAAAGCAAAATTCACTGCCATGGAGTCAAGACCGACGCGCAGTGACCATGCAGGACGGTCGTATAGGGGCTCCTGCTCCTTTCTGAGACAGTCACTCTGGATGGGAGCAGAAAGCCCGGTCCTGCTCTCCAGGAGCAGCTGGTGGTTCGGAACTGCGGACCGTGCGGGTGGCAGCCCGAGAGCCGTCATGAAGACAATCACCTGAGGTGCGTCTCTCAGGGAGAGGGGTGAGCGCGGCTCACCCGACCTCTGATGGCGGTTTTCTGGGTGACACGGATGACTGCTGTGCGACACACGGGACTGTTGCATGCGTGACCACAGCAGAGTCTCATCCTTAGGACACACGTTGATGAGAGGAAGGCAGGAAGGGGTAGGAAAGGAGGAGGAGTGGGAATGGGACACACGGGGAGGAAGGGGGGAGTCCTGATGCATTGTGGGGTGGCCGCCAGGGTCACCAACCAAAGGATGGACACCTGCTTGACCAGAAAACCAGTTGGCTCAGTCAAGTGTCACTCAAATGGTAACAAAAAGTGTTGTCACTTTCAAGTGGGTGAGAAAGGCAAGCATTGGGGTGCCTAAATACAAACCTCAACTCGATTCTGACTCATGGGGACCTGTTAGGCCAGGAGGAGCACCCCTGGGGGAGACAGAGACAGACGCCTCGTCTTCCTCCCACGGGTCAGCAGGTGCTTTCCGAGGGCTGACCTTGCAGGTGTGGGACACTATGACCAGAAGAGCGTGTCTGCGGACAGATTCTCCATGCTCGTGATTCAGGAAGCCTGGGAGGCCTTCCCATTTGTCCCAGTCCCAGCCTCCTAATTTAACCCCCCCCCCCCACACACACACATACACAATACTCTCCACAAGAGTGCTACCTTCCTGATACCGCCTACAACACACGGCCGATTACTATACACCGGCAGTTTTAGCTACAGGAGCAGACATGTTGCTCAGGTCACTCCCCGTTAGGTTGCGCCCTCAGTGAGCTCAGGGACCTCTAGGGTCAAGCTACTGCCCACCTGATCATGTAGGTGCCTGCGGATGGAGGGGGTGGGAGGGGGTGGTGGCTTGCATGCCCGGAGACTATGTAAGTTGGTAAAGGAAGACATTCTCTCTCCCTCCTCAGACCTGCTATGTGGAGGAGGTGAGCACCCGAAACCTGTTTGTCTCTCTTTTCATTTCTTCCCTTCAGTTACACCACCGTCCTGTAGGCCCCATCCGGTGGTGGTTGGTTCCTGCATGCGGGCGGCTCAGCACCAAACCCACTGTATCACCAGGGTTCCTTGCCAAAATACAAGGAAGCTTCCAGAAGTCTCAGGGGGAAGACTGATTTACCCACCCAATTCTTTCACCTCCTCTTACACCATCTACCCACACCCCCGCTGGAGTTGACCACAGAGAAGAGACAAGCCTTAGTTCCAATATCACAGCAAACCCACTGCCACTGAGTCCCTCCCGGTCCGCTCTCTGGGGCAGAGAAGAGCTGCTCCTGGGGGCTTCTGAGGCCGCACCTCTCTGAGGAAGCAGCCAGCCTCATCTTTTCTCCATGGAGCAGCTGGGGGTTGAACTGTTGATGGTGGGTCCCAGAGGCGGAAGCTGGATCTATGACACAGCCCTCAGCAAGAAACTTCCTTTGTTTGGGAATAGACCAGGCCTCAAGATGCTTCCTGTGGGCGTGGCCTTCTCATGGGGATTCTGGGAACATCTTCTCTTTTGACCGCACTCCTCCTCTACTCCATCTTCCTGCTGAGCAGGCGTCACACAGAGGGAGCTGGAGGAGCCCGGCGAGACCTGGGCCAGTGCTGAGACGCTTCCACCAGCACTGAATCCACCAGACTTTGCACCCGCCAGCCTGTGATCTTCCAGCGTTCGGCATCATGGCATGTGCTGCGTGAGTCTGACGAGGAATGTATGGACTGGTATCAGACATATGGGCTATTATTGGACTTATGGACTTGATCTGAACTGGGCTGGGATGTTTCTGTACACTGAACAATTGCTCTTTGATATAAAGCTTTCTCTTACACACGCATGCGCGTCTCTGGTTTTGTGTCTCCGGTCAACTCGGCCTAACATACATGGTCTCAAGCATGACCGTGGTCATGGAGATCTCACAGTGCTGGTGCAGGCTGGGGCGGTGTCTGGTCTTAGGCAGGGGCTGTGTCAGAAGACAGTGCAACAGCAACATGCTTAGAACAGGCCTCGATGCTCAAGGCTTGCGTGCCCGTGGAGGAAGCGTTCCAGACCAACATGTCCTCTACTGGTATCTGCCCATCAGGGGAGGGGGGAGGCAGGGCCCATGCCACTCACCCCATGACCAACCCTGCTGCCCAGATGCTCCATGCGGGCCAACGCAATTAAACTCATGACTCTAAAATGCACTTCCCATTTGCTTTTGGTACTCCAGACGCCCAAACAAATCAGAGCGCCGGACAACGACTAAGGAAACCTGGGGAAGAACACTGACTGCAATGCTGGTGAAGCCCGCTCCAGAGCAGACGGACAGGTCTTCCACACACTGGGATCTCCGTGAATGCTCGAGGGGGCGC
>PVJH01014460.1:0-34537 GCA_004026705.1 Nesogale talazaci
AACAAAGCCCACATGGAAGAAGCACACTAGCATGTGGAATCATGAGGTGTCAAAGGGATGAGATATCAGGCTTCAAGAACTCAAAAGCATAACTTTGCATGCTCACTTTCCTGATATGATCCCTGAGGACAAATGTGTGCATATGCAAATGTGGTGAAGAAAGCTGATGGTGCCCGGCTACCAAAAGATATAGCGTCTGAGGACTTAAAGGCTTGAGTAAACAAGAGGCCATTCAGCTCAGAAGCAATAAAGCCCACACGGAAGAAGCACATCAGCCCGTGTGATCATGAGGTGGCGAAGGGACCTGGTGAGCTATTGATCAGGCATCAATGAGCTAAAATTATATTATTATTAATGAGGGGGAGTACAGATTGGGGACCCAAAGCCCATCAATAGGTGAGGTGACATCTTTTGCAGAGGGATTACAAGGAGGAAATGAGTCAGTTAAGACACAGGGTAGGAGCTATAAAATATGCAACCTTCCTCTAGTTCCCATGTTGCCTCCCACCTACTATCATGACCCCAATTCTACCACATAAATCCAGCTAGACCAGGAGATGTACAGTGAAGTTGGAAACATGGGAAACTTAGGATAGATGATCCATCAAGACTAGTGATGGGAGTGGTAATACTAGGAGGGTGGAGGGATGGAGGAATGGAGAAGGAGAGCCAACTTCAGGGATCTACACGTAGCCTCCTCTCTGAGGCATGGACAACAGGGAAGTGAGTGTTGGGACACATTGTACAGTGTACAGGATGAAAAAATAATTTGTAAATTACTAAGGGTTCAAGGGGAAGGGGGGAGGAAGGGTAATATAGGGAGCAGATAATGGGGGCCTGGAGGGAGGGAGAATGTTTTGAGAGTGATGATGGCAGTGGGTGTGTAAAAGTGGCCTGAATACAACTGATATTGTTAGGGATTGTGATGGGAGTTGTAGGGGCCCCCCAATAAAATGATTAATTTTTTTAAAAAGGGGGGGAAAGGGAAAGGGGAGGGTTTTTTTTTAAAGGAGCTTGTATCAAGGGCTCAAGTGGAAAATATTGGGAAATGTATGTGGAAATATGTGTGCAAATGTGCTTGATACAAATGATGTACTGAATGTTGTAGTAGCTGTAAGAGCCCCCAATAAAATTTTAAAAAAGGAAAAAAAAATAAAGTAAAACAAAAAAATCTTTATCTGTTCTCTACACGAGTAAGGCTCAGGAGAACCTAGACCTATCCCTGCATCCTAAGGTCCACTCTACAGCCAATCCCTTCTGCAAAGCCAATCTCATTACGGAGAAAATCTAACGGTGGCCCAGACCTCAGGAAACATGCAAGAGATACCAGGAAAGCAAGTATACATCACCTCCACACCCTGCCCTGGAAATCCTGCCCACCAGTCACAAAGAAATCATTCTCAGCAAAGTAAAACCTTGCCCACCACTGTGGTGCTGTCAGATGCCAGAGAGCTCTCCCGACTTCTGGTGATTCCACGCACAACCATAGAAATATGGTCTGGTCCTACCCCATCCCATAAAGCACTGTGATCCTACTGGTTAATTTAGAAAGGAGACTGCCAGGGCTGTATTTCCAGTTTGCATTAAGTCTGGAAGTTCTGCTGAAATGCCAGGATAACAGGAACACCCCCCACCACCGACAGATGCTTGAAGTGTACTGACCAGAACTGAACCAGTCTTCCCACCGTGAGGACTCTTACCACTGGACTCCCAATGCCCCAAAGGAGCACCAGTGCTGCGGGCTGCGGAGGGCATTCCTCCTCACAGTGACTACAGAACAGATGGTCATGGCCCCCTAACGCTTCCCAGGCTGCAGACGCAGAAACCTCTCTCTCTGGCCTCATCTACTACAGAGGTGCCAGGGGCTGGCGCCACTGATGGGTAGGTTTGCAGCAGAGTGTGCTAGCCACTGCACCGGCGATGCTTCTGAAACCCACTGTTAGCGAGTCAACTCTGAGTCACACGGGGCCTGCGGGGAGACCTGCCCTGTGCGCTTTCAAGGCTCTCTATCTTGACAGGAACCTAAAGCCTCGTCTTTCTCCCCTGGAGCAGTTAACGATTTTCAATGGTGCGGGAGCGGTTAGCAGACCAATTTGTCCACCATACTATGTTCCCTGAGCTCCTTAAAGGAGCGTTATTTAATACACTGAAATATTTTGTTTTTCAATTCTCGGCTTTGGGTAATCTTTTTACCATCTTTAGAGTAAGAAGACAGAGTCTCATTTATCGTCATACTTGGAGACATTAAGAATCAGCACAGTATGATTACTGTATGGTTTTACTTTTATACAGATAAAATCTGCTATTAAAATCTAAATAAATTCTGAACGCTTGCATGTGTATCCCACTCAGATTATACTCACGTGCAAGTTACACATTAGAAATTGACCAGGCATGTGTAACATCACAAAAGCTACTATGTATCCATTCCTGGAGTCCAATTACACTATTCAAAATGAAGAAAATGTCTGTGGCACAAAGGGTCCTTTGTTGCCTCTGGAATCTCATCCATCTGTTCCCTGGGGCACATACCAATTGCATGTTCTGTACTCCAGGCACCTTGGCCCCACATAAGCACTTGTAAAACAAGGTGCCCTCTCACGAAAACGGTCCAACACAAAATGTGACCTTACGGTTTATCTGGAATTTGGCACCACTCTATTGTGACGTGGTCCTTCAAGGAAACAAATTTCTGGGCAGAGCCTTTTTAACTCAAACACAAAATGTCACACAATGAGCCAAGTTCAGTTAGCGTTCTCACCCCGTTTTAATAAGATTTTCCCCCACCCACCCTCCCACCCCAGTTTTACAAATAAGTGTCTGTATCACAGACCGATGTCGTGTACAGATTGTTTATTGCTGGCTTCTGCTGAGTCGGCCAAGCAGCATGGGAGCAGAGTGCTGAGTCTGCACAAGGGCCACCATCTGTTGCTGAGCTCCCAAGAATAGTGCATGGGCTGGATCTCCATGTTTGCCCTCATCACCTTAGAGAGATTGCTCTGGGCACTACGGTCTATGCAGGACTTTTTCCCAGAAGGCCATTAACACCCAGCTTGGTCCTAATAATTGGGACGGCAACAAGTGTGTGATTTTAAAAATGTGTGATTATGTGACATAGTCACACCATTTGAGTTTCAAAAACGTATCAAAAGATAATCCAGGGAAACTTTAAGTCAGGTGGGGAAACTGTCAGCTAGGCCACCAGCTCAGACTGTGGCGCTGAGAATAGTAATCAGGAAAGCAACAGCAAGAGAAGTAATACAATGTCATTTATTGAAAGATGGCTGGATGCCCAGGGATCCCTGGGGAGGCAGTGAGTCACTTCTGGGGCTACTAAGCCACAGATGGGCAGCTCAAACAAACACACTAAGTCCTCTCAGAAAGATTAAGATGAAGCTTTCTGGTCCCATAAAGATTTGCAACCTCAAAAGTCCTGCGTGGGATCACCGTAAGTGAAAATCGACTTGATAGATGGAAGTCAGTATGTACCAAATTCTATGTGAGCTGCATGTGAGCTGCATGAGCCTCTTAACCCTAATGATGATGAGGGGGCATCCCCCCAATAGCAATGCTCATTTGTTTTTTTGATATGAGTGAGATAGTATATTTGAAGTTCATCCCACCAGGTCAGACTGTTAATCAAGCTTTCTATTTACAGGTTCTGAAAAGATTGTAGACAGCATGAGACCAAAAAAAAAAAAAAAACACCTTGATCTGTGGCAGACTAGACACTGGTTTTGCCCCCACAACAAGGCACCTGCTTGTGCGCCATCTCAGTGCGCCAGTTTAGGGCAAAAGACAGTAATACCTCTCTTGCCCCCATGCACCTTAGTCAAGGGACCTTGCTTCCTGTGCCTTCTTTTTGTTTCCTTGAATGAGGAGGGACATGAAGGACAGCACTTGGTGGTATAGAAGAGGTAAAGAAAAACATATGGGAGGTTCTGTCAGCCGTCCAAACAGATGAGTTTGAAAAATGTTTACAAGAATGGAGTCACTCAGACTTAAACCTGATGTTCTAGGATGTGAATGGAGCGGGGAGCGGGGAGCCAGTGGATGCCCCCTTCCCCCATAAGGCTTTAGAGGACAGCACTGAAGTTTGGGGGAGAGGGACATGTCGAGCACCACACAGGAGCAAATGAAGGGTGAGGAAGAGAGTGGAGTGCATCCTGACCCACCAAGCCTTGAGGACAAGCTCCCCACTCAGAACAGCCAAAGCACAGAGAGGCCAGATGGTCAGCTTCACTACAAGACATGACATCTGTTGCTAGCCCAAGGCCCTGTGGAGGCAACTCTGGAGACAGTGGCAGGATTCAGACGTCTGTCCCTACCACACGGAGGAAAACACTAAGGGTGTGTGTGGGTGGGGGGGGGGGTGGAGGTGTAGAGTATGGAGGTCTTGAGGGAGAGCCAAGGATAGATTTGGGAACCAGGGAAGGAAATCCCATCAGACTCAACCGGGGGTTACTCCTAGAGGTCAACAAACAAACCCTGACCTATTTACAGTTTTGTTTTTTTCATTATTATTTTTATTTATCTATATATTTTTTCTGGCCATTGTTTTTTACTTGTTGTAGTTGTTTCGTTTTCCTTTGTTGCTTCATCTCGCTATGTCTTGTTTTTTTGTACATAGTATCATCTCTGCAGGTCTAGCTAGATAATATAGGCTGGATGATCAGTCTGGAGGAGAAAACAATGAGACCAATGGTTCTAGGGCAATAGGGCGGAGGGGGAGGGAAAAGAGGGGATGTTGACCAAGCCAGGGACAAGGGAACAGCAAAATCAGTGGCAAGGAGGGAGTGAGAGACCTAGTAGAGATTGACCCCTTGGGTAGGGTGACCAAGAAAAATTACTGAAACCCAAGTGAAGGCTGAGCATGAGAGTGGGACAGGAGTGAAGTATAAGGAAATAGAGGAATGAACTGCTCTGAAGACAGGCATGAACATAGGTAAGTATAATTATATATGATGAAGGGAAAATAAATTTACGCACACCTATTTATAGACAGAGTATTAAGGCAGAGGATGGACATTGGGCCTCCACTCAAGTACTTCACTTTGTTCTTTTAAATTGACATCCCATGATGCTCACCTTTCCCAACACAATCACTGAAAACAAAAGTGTGCATATTTAATGGTGGAGGTGAAGAAAGCTGATGGTGCCCGGTTATCAAAAGATATAGCATCTGCAGTCTTAAAGGCTTGAAGATAAACAAGCGGCCATCCAGCTCAGAAGCAACAAAGCCCTCAAGGAAGACGCACACCAGTCAGTGTGATCACAGAGGTATCAAAATATATCAGGTATCAGGCATCTAAAAATATTATTAGTATAAATAATATTTACACTACAGATTAGTGACCCAAAGTCCATCTGTAGATAACATACTTCTCCTTACAGAGGGGTCACAGGGAGAAGACAAACTAGTTAGGATGCAGTGTAGCAATCATGAACCATAAAACTTTCCCGAGTTCTTCAATGCTTCCTCTCCTCCCACTATCACGATCCCAATTCTACCTTACAAATGAGGCTAGACCAGAGGATATACACTGGCCCACACAGGAGCCGGACAGATGATCCCTTCAGGACCAGGTGGAGGGAAGGTGGGCTAGGAAGGGGAACTGATTATAAGGATCTACATATAACCTCCTCCTTGGGGTATGAACGCGGAAGCGGTGGAGGGAAACATCGGACAGTATAAGATATGACAAAGTAATAATAATTTATAAATTATCAAGGGCTTATGAAGGGGGTAGAGGGAAAGGCGAGGAAAAAATTAGGAGCAGATGCCAAGGGCTTAGATAGAAAGCAAATGTTATAAGAATGACAAGGGTGGGGCTGAGCCCCAGTGGCGTAGTGGTTGTGCGCAGGACTGCGGCCCACTGGAACAGAGGTTCAATTCCAGCAGAGAGGCTGGGCCTCCTACTCCCACCACTGGAGAGCAGTGACCGCCCTCCCCCCCAAAAAAAAGAATGATAAGGCAGCAAACGTACAGATGTGTTTGACACACAATGACACAATGGACTTACGTACAGATGTGTTTGACACATAATGGACTTATGTATGAATTGAGATATGAGCCCCCAATAAAAGGATTAAAAAAAAACACAAGAATGGAGTCTCCAATTTGGCAAATGTATTAAGTGTAAGGGAGAGCACTTTAAAAAATGATAAGACTGTTTTGTAAAAAAATTTAAATACATATGTTTGAAAAAAAAATCTCCATTTGGGGGGTGGGTACCCCCTCATACCCAATATGAAAGCTCTTGCTACCGAGAAAGCAAGCTATTTTAACTATCTCCAATACATTTTTCCCATCTGGTAGACACAGGAAATTTTATTCTGCAAGATTTTGGTAAAACAAAGATCATATAGATAAAATACCAAGCGGAGTACCAAATAATAAAATACTGAAGTTATTGAAATCCATGATAAGCTACGAAAGCTTGCAATGGCATGGTAGTCAGATTGTATGCCTATATTTTCAATCCATTAGAAATCAACCATGTCTTTATAACATAAATTGTAGAAAACCTCAAACATTCCACCAGGTAAGCTAGGACACCACCAAGCTGACTCCACAATTTTAAGGAACAAACACACTTATGTGTTTTCAAGTTCACAAACCAGAAAGGGAAGGCAGCCGGGTGGGGTGTAGGTCATATCTTTGCCTGCAGTCAGCATGTCCTGGTCTTAAAAGTCCAGCACTTTATGGCAGAAAACTGCAAAGAAAGGAGTAAACATGGTCCTTTTGGATCTTTATTTAAAGCAACATAAATACAGAAGCCACACTGTCACAGAGAACAATGCAGATAATAATACTGATGATGATGAAATGAGTTGCAAAAACAAGCTTTAAAATATTTGGAACCAAAGATCTATGAAGAGATATGAAGAAGGGGGGTGGGACATGTAGGCTCAGTAAATCAATTTCGGACTAAAGATAAAAATGTAACGTTAGCATATAAATGCCACATAGAAAGGTAGTTAATGATTCTATCCCAACCAACACTCTCCCCGTCTATGGTGAATTACTGCCATTTTTTTCTGTATATCGTTCTTCTTTTGTGCTCTTCCATGTGAACACTACACATTTAGATAAGAGCCAAGAGAAATGTCTGATAAATTAATATAGTCTATATAAGTATTATAGTCCACGGGGTGGTGGTAAGGTCAGAATATATTGCAAATTAGTAATAAAGAACACAACACTAAGAACTGTGCACAAGGACACAAATGCTGTGTTTGTCCAGGTAGACTAGAGAAATAAATATATACAAGAGGAATGGAACATTGAGAGAGCATCCCAACCCAGTCCAGTCTAAGGTCATAAGTCTGATGTAAGTCCATATGCCTGATACCAGTCTATAAAGTCTCCTTCCAACTCACGGAGCATGTGCAATGACCCCAGGACAATCACAAGCCAGTGGGTGCAGTCTTGTGTGTCCAGCGGCAGTAGAAACCTCTCAGTGCTGGTACGTGTCTCTCTGAGGTTTTTCAGGCTTCAGAGACCTGGTTCCATCAGGGTAAGGCCATGTGGCTTCTCCTTGCGCTCCTCTAGTTCCTCAAATGCTGCCATCTTGTCTTTGTCAGTCTAGCATCTCCCAACAACTGGGGAGATGGTCTCTCATCTTCATGGGGGAAATATCGCAAGACTTCCCAGAATTCTCAGAGAAAGCCATGCCCACACAGAGGCCTCATTGGCTATCTCCAGATTAATAGGCTAGACTCCAGCCCTATATTCCCAATCATGAAATTGACACACAAGTACACGACTGCCACAAATGCTAACTCAAAGGTCAGCGGTTCAAACCATCCAGTGGTCCTGTGTGAGAAGGACCTACCAATCAGTGCCCACAAAGATGATAGACGAGCGTTGCTGTGAGTCAGAATCAACCGATGACACACAACTTAGTGTACCAGAACATGTAACTATGAAAGGTTCTAAAATTTACTCTAGTGTGCTAAAGGGTTATTATTAAAAAGGGAAAGTTTAGAAGAAAATATTCTGGAACTGATTGGGGTGGACGATTTCATAACATTTCTAGATATAATTGAGTTTTCCTATGTCTCATATGATTTTCTGATAAAAGCAACAAAGAGTTATACTTAAAAAAATTCTCTTTGACCAGACATAGCTTGGGACTGTGGCACAGTACCAAGACCTTACCTATTTTTTTCTCTTATTAATGTCTTCCCTCTTTGAAAGCTACTGGTCTAAAACATAATCAATAATTATGCTATATTCTAAAAGAAACCAACCAGCTATCATCATAGTCACATTAAATTTCTGGAAAACTTGGGTATCTCATAATGTTGTCAAGATAGACAATAGCAACAGGATTTAGTAGTATTATTTTTTAAATATTCAAATATACGACACTGTAGTTAGTTTTGAAAATTACACAAGATTAAAAAAATTCATCATGCAATAACTATACTCAGCACCATCACACTTGCTATTGATTAGAGTACATCAGAAGTGAACCAGCACTTCTAAAGGAAATCAATTTTTGAACTGGATAAATTATTAAACTGAGGTTAAAACTTAAGTCTGAAAAGTTCACGCTAATATAAACAGGTGTCTCAGGAGAGGAGAAAATGATCAGGCATCATTAAAAAAGAAGTTTGAATAGTATTATATTTTCCAGGAATAACATAGATAAGTAGATTGGCATCTCACATCTTCATTAGGCAATTACAGTTGCAAGTTTAGTTTCAGAATGTTCCCAGGAAAATAATTTGGGGGCATCAGACAGTCTTCAACAGACTTAATAGTGTGGGTGGTGAGCAATTACTCGTGTAGCGCTGGAAAAATACAAAACACTCATCAGAAACACCTCTCTGCATAAGCAATACAAAGCTCCGACCCACTTCAGAGAGTAGAATGTCTCATAATTAAATCCCCTTTTTCCATTTCTGTCATTAGCCCTTTGGGGTAAGTTCATACCAAGATACACCAGAATCCAGACCAGTTGCTGTCAAGTTGATTCATTCTCATGAAGGCCCATATATTATTTTGGTGTTGCCACTCCAGCTGGCCTGAAGACTGTGCTGCTGCTCTAGTGGTTCACTGCAAAGAAAACGCTGAAGGCTCAGTTCAATTTTTGCCATTTACACATGAGTAAAACTTTTCTGCTAATTTTCTTCGGTTGCAAAAAATAGATGTCGTGTAGATCTCCTGTAAAAGCAAAATGCAAGGCAGCAAACTTTTTTACAAAGAAAAAAAAATACCCATATGCCACACACAAAAATGCAAGATCTTATTTTGGTGGCTTGCAAAAGGTAGGCTATCACCTGAAGTAAAAAACAAACAAACCTCAAACTCTCTTCTGTGAGTCAAAAGGCTCACCATGACCCCACAGGGCAAGGACGAACTGCCCCTGCGGGTAACTCTAAGGGAGTAGAAAGTAAATCTCATTTTTCTCCTCCATAAGGGTTGGTGGTTTCAAACTGCTGGCCTTGTGGTTAGCAACCCAATGTGTTAACCACTGCACCACCAGGGCTCCAGAAATCACATAAGAGTGAGATATTGGAATGCTTTATAACCTTCCATTGCCATCTCACATTAATATTTTGTTGATTGCAATTTCATCCTGAAAACATTCAGGCACGAGCATTAGAAAAGACATGCTGTCTTGAAAAGTCAATGGAACATTTCATAGACCCATAGAAAAGAGGGGCTTCAAAAAGTTAATGGACAATTCCATTACTTTTCAATTCGATTTTCCGTAATTTTAACACCCCTCTCAAGTGAGAAATAAACACATACACAACAGAATGGAGTGCTAACGAAAGCAATCTTCTCTTTCCCCAGTTTTGTATACACACACAAACACACACACACAAACTCACCATCTTAAAACTATCCCAATAGAGAATTTTCATTTGCTTCCCACAAACACCTGTGTGCACACTTTTCATAAGGAAGTGATTTCTCTGTGGGTGGCAAAAGCATTGAGGTCTTTGGGAATACTGTTTAGACAAATGTTAAAATGTCATTCCTTCTAGAATAAGCAATTATATTCATCCGTCATACATTTACTGCTTGATATAGCTGCAACTTCATGCTCAAGAATGAGCATATAAAAAAGTTAAAAAGGACACAGAACCGTTATGCCTGGCTCCAAGACCCATACTGTTCCTCATCATTAAGACTGCAATCTAGGAAGAAAGGAATGAAAGGAGGAAGGGAAGGGGGTTGAAAGTGAAGGACACTGGAAGCATGACGCTCACTGAAAAGAGAACATCTTGCTTGTGGAGCAGTAGTGTTAGAGATATCAAAATGTGAATTGATTAGCAAGAGTACAGACATTATGGGAAAATGAATGCTTATTGGTTTTCCAGAAGGGTCACTGTACAAGAAGAGGGGGGGGGAAAAAGCAAAGGTGAGCTCTCTTATGGATACACTGATGGTCCCGTTTGTACTGAGTAAGAGAGTAACAGTACTGGGTAAGAACAAGGACAAATGATGGAAGAAACAGGAGGTGGAGATAATGGTCTGGGAATTCTTATTTTTGGCAAAAGATAAGATACTGAAAGCTTTGGGGCCAGAGTGAAACAGGAGCAGAGTAGCAAGGAAACAGCATGATAAAATTTCAAAGACGAAAGAAAAGTAAGAATTTTAATCATCCAAGCAAGAGGTATTAAAACATTAAAATTTAGAGAAGTAGGAATGGAAATTGGCTGGTTCTAATGTACCTCTCAGCCACGAAGTCTATGATTTTAAATAAATATGACCTTTACTACAAAGAGCTAAGTAAGGGTAACATAAGAAATGTTAGTCAATATACATTTCCAAAATAAACCTCCATAAAACAGCTGAAATAACACAAGTCAGGGAAAAGAGCAAGTGTTGTGAAAACGGAGAAAGAGCTAACAAAATTTGTCGTAAAGAATAACTACAAAAAAAGAACTACAAATCTGATGTTAATAAACCACTAAAAGAAATACAGACTTACACCATTCAGAATTCATTTCACTCTCAATTTATCCAAAGTTCACGCTGCATGAATACAACAGAGTGAAGGACCCATTTCATTATCTCCTTTGCAACGTTTCCTCATAATCAGTGCCGACATCCACATTTATGACACTTCACAACATGCATGTCCCCAGAGAATGCTATTCGAATATTACATTTTTAAAATGTTTATGTGAGCTCTACTATAGAGCATATGGCCTAATCTTTTAATCAATATTTATATTATATGTAATGCTTTCAATCAAATAAAACTTCTTTTAGGGATCATGACCTATCTCTATGAAATGTAAAGTCCAAAGCTAAACTCACCTCATGGCTACTGAGTCACACAGACCCTGGAGGACAAAGCAGAACTGTCCCAGTGGGTTTTCCAGGCTGTACGTTCTTCAGAGGACAAAGCCTTATCTTTCTCCGAGTTGCTGGTGGATTGACAATGTTAAGCTCACAACCCAATGTGCAATGTACTACACGGAGGCTTCATGGCAAAACACAAGAAGACTTCAAAAGTTTGTGAAATAATTCCATTATCTTTTAGTTCCATTTCGCCATGCATTTTTGAAACCTCCCTTGTATATACCAGTAAGTGATTCTGCGCTTAGATGCACTGCTAAATCATGGTTCTCCATGCTGGTGACTCAGACCAGCCACCCCTAGGAACAGCAAGCATCAATGGTGTGGTTTCGCTCCCCAGGAGACATTTTGCAAGAGCAGGAGGTAGTTTGGGTTGTCACAACAGGGGGCATGGTGCTGGTTTAGAGGAGAAGCCAGGGGAGATGATAAGCATCTTACATTCCATAAGACAGTCCCTCACCAAGAAAGTGTGGATATTGCTCAAGATAAAAGCAAAATGGTAGGGCTGAGCCCCGGTGGCGTAGTGGTTGTGTGCGGGACTGCGGCCCACTAGGACGGAGGTTCAATTCCGGCTCCCAGGAGCAAAGGCTGGGCCTCCTACTCCCACCACCTGAGGGCAGTGATGCCTAAAAAAAAGAGCAAAATGGTAAAACGTAAGATAAAAGACAGGTAAGGAACAAAAGGCCAAGGGAAAGGTTGGAAAAGATCAGAATCATGTCAACAAAAACTTAAGGTTTTTGCAAGCTAATGTGAGAAATGTGATACACATGCATTCTAAACCTCTAAAACAAGCACAACAAAAACAATGCTGACAAACTTGCCAAACACCTGCAAGAGAAAAGATAATATATTTTTAGGCTGCGTGTCTGGCCTCTGATGAATCATCTGCCATTTACAGTTCTATTACATACTCCTGTGCAGCAACTTCCCAGTGCTTAGAAGTACTATGTAACAAAAATTCTAGAAAACTGGAAGACTATGGGTTGAGCCCCGGTGGCGTAGTGGTTGTGCGCGGGACTGCGGCCCACTGGGACGGAGGTTCAATTCCAGCAGTGGGGCTGGGCCTCCTACTCCCACCGCCGGAGAGCAGTGATGCCCCCCCCCCCCCCAAAAAAAAAAAAAGAAAACTGGAAGACTATTACATAGGATACCGTGATAAATACACAGATGCATTTCCATGAAAATAAACAATGACCTCAGGTTGTACAAGCCAAATACTTTCATTCTAACCAATGTAAAAAGAACATATGTGGTCGCTTTTGAACTTTTAAACATCAATGCATATGTTTACAAATAGAATACTTGCTGAAATGATACATCGTAAACTAGTAACAGTTCTTGACCTCTGAGAGTCCTGGGTGTCAAGGAAGTTTGGAGGAAAGCAGTTGTTTAGCTCTGTATCTTTGTGTTTGAATCTTTTTAATGAAAATAGGTTGCGTGCAATAACCTCTTTGTCTATGCGAAGATGGAATTTTTCCAAGTGCAGAATGCAAAGATTCTGCTACAGCTTGTTAATGTTTAATATAAACATACTGCTTTATGATACAATGATTTAAATAATACAACAGAACCATTTGAATGATGCTCCCAAAGAAAAGTTTGATAACCAAAAGGACTCGTGGGCTATATCCTGATCTGCTATCCAGAAGGTCAGTGGTTTGAACACACAAGCAGCTTCACCAGAGAAAGATGAGGCTGTCTGCTCATATAAAGAGTCAACGTCTCAGAAAACCAAAGGGACAGTTCTAGTCTGTCATCTGGAGTTGCTATGAGCTCAGGATAGATTTGATGGCAGTTAAGTTTGGTTTTGGAGGCAGAGGGATTTTACAGGGCTACCTGCATTAATTATAAGCTTTTTAGAAAACACCACCGATAAAATAAGCAATGGATATGCTAATTTCCTATAAATAGAGAGATTTCTTAAAAAAGATGACAGCACACCAATGTTGGTACTGGATATTTTATTGACACTTTTACTTTGCTATCTGTCTGCTTTAGAGTATTTTATCAGCTTAAAACACCTCTTACTAGTTGCAAAAGTGTTTTTAAGACCTCTGAACTGAATTCCATATGTTGTTTACAACTTTTATAAGAGTTATTATCTCATTCATTAAACTAGCTTAGATAGCAATAGTCAATGAGCAGTATTAAGTATTGAGGTAAACAGAATGGGGAAATTTTAAAATATTTCTTAACTAAGAATAAGCACTGGAATAACTGAACTTTGCTAATTTATTAACATATCACTTCATGAGACAAAAATTAATTACCAAATAAATCACTTATTTCATCCAACAAAAATGAAGGTTTCATAAACTATCTCACTCATCAATTAGAGTTATTTGTAATACATAGCCAAGTGAAATTTGGCAGATGCTAATTAAAGATTAGTTTGCCAGGGTGTGAGAAATGAACAATGAAAACTAGAAATGGAAAAGCTATTATCAGAAAGTCAATTTCCTATGGAACTATAATTTTATTCTCTTAAAAAAAATTCTCTTTGAGCTGAGCCCTGGTGGCGTAGTGGTTGTGTGCGGGATGGCAGCCCACAGGGTTGATGGTTCAAATCCAGCAGCAGCTCTCCAGGAGCAAGGGTGGGCTTCCTACTCCCACCAGGGCAGTGATGCAAGAAAAAAGAAAGAAAAAATTCTCCTTGTTCTCTAAAACATCATCTTACACGCAGTACACATATATCAGCATCCATAAAGGACTAGCACATTCCTTTGGTGATGTACTTATCAGCAGACTTTAAAATATATTATGGATACATCTCTAGAAATAACATATATACTCAAGTCATATGTTTGGACATATTACAAATAAAAGTAATATCCTCCTCAACTTCTCAAGGAGAGTTATCCATTTTTATGGCACCAACTAATAAATCAAGAGCATTTACCCCATATTTTTCATACATTATTAGCAAGTAGCATTTTTCAATACACACACATTTGACAGGTTGCATCCTAATATGGAAAAGTAAGCTTGAAATGAGTATTGTACCTTTTTTTTAAAATCCTGCAGTTCTTTCAAAACAAACATACAAATAAAGTTGCTTTTAAATTATGCTAAATACCTTTCTTTAGTTTTTACAACTTCTAACGATTTGCTCCTAAAATTACCAATTGAAACATGAGACATTATTTTGTTTCCAATGTATTTTGTAAAAGAAAATTATTCTTTTTAATCCCGGAAAATATTCTAATTCAAGCTGGCAGTAAATATGTTCTCAGGTCAGAAGTTCTCATGGAGACATAACCTTAGATAATTAAAATAAGCAGTTCCTCAAAAACCGCATCATTCATTCTTGAGGAAGGAGATAAAGTACAGAAATGGCAGAGGGTACTTTGCATAGGGCCACATTCAGTGTGGTGCGGAGTGTGTAATATATTCTGCTAATGCCCTTGAAGTAAAAACTGACTTAGTAAGCCAACAGACACTGGGGCTAAGAAAGGGTCAAGTACATTCCGGTGTCACTACTCCATCAGATTATCTAACATCTGCATCTTTCAAACAGCTCTTCCAAATGACTTCTAATAAAACTGAAAACAATGTTTTAGTCCAAACATTTTGGAGAAGACCCACTTGAGGAAACTGGAACTGAATTTCTTGTTTGTTTTCAAGTTTACTGATTCGATATTTGAAAGTTTCCTTTACCAGACACCATTAGGGGATTTAGAACCACACAGATGAGCAAATACATAGCAATGAATCCTCCCCCTGGTGGGGTTTTCCATTTGAATGGAGAGGAAATACAAGGGTAGATAAGCTCCTTAGAGGTTGGTCAGTGATGAGTAAGTACTAGTGAGAGCATGAAAACAGAAGCGGGTAGGAAGCACCATGGTGCTGGGAATTTAAATAGGCTGTCAAAGAAAGCATCCCCAGAAGATGGCTTGTGGAGAGAGGAAAGGATCTACATATGTCCTCCTCCCTGGGGTACAGACAACAGGAAAGTAGGCGAAGGGAGATGTCGGACATTGCACAACATGACAAAATAATAATAATTTAGAAATTATGGAGGGTTCATGGGGGAGGTGGGAGCAGGGAGGGAGGAACTGATACCAAGGGTTTAAGTGGAAAGAAAATGTTGGGCTGAGCCCCGGTGGCATAGTGGTTGTGTGCGGGACTGCGGTCCACAGGGTTGGCAGTTCAAATCCAGCAGCAGTTCTCCAGGAGCAAGGCTGTGCCTCCTACTCCCACCAAGGCAGTGATGCCACAAAAACAAAACAAAACAAAAAAATGTTTTGAAATGATGATGGCAACAAGTGTACATATGTGCTTTGCATACAATGGAGGGATGGATGGATGGTGATGGGAATGGTATGAGGCCCCAATAAAATGATTTAACAAAAAAAAAAGAATGAAGAAACATATGCACGGATATGTCTGATACAATTGATGTATGGTTTGTTACAAGAGTTGTAAGAGTATCCAATAAAATGATTTTTTAAAAAAGAGAGAAAGAAAGAGAGTAGAACGGAGGCACAAGGCCCACGGAGGCGGAGCAGTGGAGGCAGAACGAATGGAATGGAAGTAAAGTGACTGTGGCTCCAGGGAGGTGGGGGGTGGGGGGGAGAACAAACCAGGAGCCTGAGAGGTAGCCGTGGCGGATCATGTGGGACTCATTAGGTACTTCTCTGTTAAATGAAATGGGCTCCACGGCGCCTAATACATACCAATGAAACTTTAAATAATACAAACCTGTAAAATTAAATAGTAATAAACAACTTTTGTTAGAACAATAAAGCAAAACTAACAAGCAAACTTCTGTAGTAGATAACAGGTCACTGAGGTTTGAAAAGTCATAGGGAAAGTAAAGCATAGAAAGGGAGACTACAATTCTGGTCATTATACTAGTAGAGTTTGCTGGATAAACTGGATAAACACGCCACTTTTACCGACATTTGCAAAGATTGAGAATCAGTTCTAAAATGGTGCTTTCTACTTACCTAACATGTCTATTACAAAAGGATTCCCTCCTTCCTCTCCTCCCCCCATCAATAGATACATACCATGGTCTTTTCTACCTTTTACCATAAATGACTATAACTTCCACCAGACACAACCTTGTATCTCCACTCTTACCTTCCACAACAACCATTTATTGTGCGCTGGTGGCACAAAGTGCTAAATGCTGGACTGCTGACTACATCAAAAGTAGTGGTTCAAATCCATGAGGCTGTCTATTCCTGTACAGCTTTCGTCTTTGAAATACTGCGTAAGAGTTCTACATTTTACATTGTCCCATATGGCCATGACAAGGCTGCTATGACTTGGAATCAAATCAATGACAGTGGGTTTGATTTGTTCTTAGTTGTGTTTCTAACATTAATTCATTCATTTACTCGTTAATCCATGAGCCCTACATTTTCCTGGCATTTAGCAGCACGTTCTGCACTCAGATTAAGCCATGTGTAGGTTAGTGGTAGATTCTGACCTTCCAGGCAAGAGGCCCACGTTACATGTGTGCAGTCCCATATAGAACACATGTGTTCGGTAGAGGTATATATGTTCCTATGACGCAGAATAGATTTCAGCAGTGTCCACAGGTGAAGATGGACTACTACAAAAAAGGGCTGATAATCTACTTCCTAAAATCAGTCCATGACAACCTGATAGCTCACAAAGATCCAATTCATAATCACTCCTGGTGATAGTGCAAGACTGGACAGTTTGGGGCCACTGTGCCTCAGATCCCTTCCAAGATGAAAAGGAATGGCAGTAGTTACCTTACTTCCTCATGTAGATTTGATTATGTAATAAATGGAAACAAGTACCTGGAACAGCACCTGAGACATGGAAATCCTTCAACAAATACTAGCTACCTTAAGCAGATAAGACTAAATTTTCAATAATGGTTCGAGATTTTTTTTTAAAGCAAACATGTATCCTTCAAGAAGAGAAACGGATTTTCAAAAATGTCTATGTATTTTTAGGGAAATGTCCAATGAAAAATTAGATATACCATTTGGAAAGGGGAAGTTAATGCATATTTAGGAAAACGTGAAATCATAGCACAGAACAAATGAAGTCGAAGAATTACCAACCCATTTTCCTGGAAGGCTGGTAATATCTCATTTTAATAATGTAACAATAAGGACTGAGCCCCGGTGGCGTAGTGGTTGTGCGTGGGACTGAGGCCCACTGGGACAGAGGTTCAATTCCAGTAGTGGGGCTGGGCCTCCTACTCCCACCACCAGAGAGCAGTGATGCCCAAAAAAAATAAAAATAAAAAATAATGTAACAATAGCTTTACTTTAAGCAAACTTTAGAAGAAGACCCAGCTCAAATCAAAGGTATTGAACTGGCACAAGCAGATTAAGTGTTTGAATCTCTGATCTGAATGAAGGGTAGTGTGGTGGAATGCAGCCAGTGTCTGCAGCATAAATATGCATTTTAAACTCTTTGTATCAATAAATGAAGGTCTGCATGAAGCAAACATAGAAACCCCAATGACTTTAATCCACTTAGAACACACTCAGTGCTTGTCCTAATTTTTACAAATAGTAGTATAGTAGATGAAATGCCCCCATTTAAAATTTACACTACTAGGTAAGATGGACCTTTGAGATTATGTTATCCAATATTTTACCCTAAAGACAAGCTATAGGATACTCTTCTACAGTAGCTCTGGCCAATCCATAGTCATTCAGTCTGTCTACAAAATAATAATAATAATAATAATAATAATAATAATAATAATAATAATAATAAAGTTAATTAGAAAAGCATCACAGCTTAAGAATCAAGTATTGGGAGACATAACCTTCATATACAGACTTGGACTATGAAGACGACATAGTGAATGTCTTCATAATATACAGACTGTCTATGATGTGAAATCTCCCATAATATAGACATGAAAGAAGACACAACACTGCTGCATTAAAACTGTGGATATAATTTCAAAGACTGCAAGGTAGTGGTAGAAATATGAACTATGTTGTCTCAGAAGCTTCCTGATGATTTGATCAGAGGTAAGACAAGGAAATCTGATGCTGTCTGTTCTCCAATTCCAGCAGAGGTTGCATAAAACTCTATAATAACCTTGGGGCAACAAAAGGGCATACAAATACACAAAGTTACAAGAAAACATAGTGCTTTTAGTGTAAACCAACCCCTTGAAACCTCTCACTGATGAGCACAAAAACCATATTAACTCAAGAGTTAATCCATATCACGTTCCACAAAACTGATTCCAGAGAAATTAAAGAAACTATCCAATATACCTTGCTATTAAATGACAGAAGCAGAAATAAGAACTTGTGATATAGGAGTATATAGCTAGGATGCTCTGTTTCTCAGGAAGTCTTCAATAAATCATCTAGGGTTTCCTAGAACCCATCACAGAATATAGACTTTTATTCATCTTTTCTAGCAAACATCCATGACTTAAGATATAAGGGCATAACATATATAAAAATAAAACAAGACTCTCGTATACTTCTCCTTTGGAGGTTTATCTTTTCCTTCTCATGATTTTTTTTTTCAAATTTCAACAGAGGAGGGGTTTCTTTTTAAGATAATAGAGGGAAATGGCCAAAGTCTATTTTTTAAAAATGTTTTCACTATAATACTTGTAAGACTTAGCTTTTCTAAAAGTTTTCTGTGAAAGTGATTTTCCCATACAAATTGGGAAGAGGAAATGCAATTTGCTCCTAGCCCGTGTCTAAATGATGCATTTTAAATTCCAAGTATGAAAAACAGATTTCATCTTTGAGATCCAAGTTACTTGAATGCCTGTACAGATGTCAGGAAGAGACTCAAAGGGAAAGTTTCTTTCCAAACCCAAGATTGGTTGAATTCAGGGTGTGAGATGTGCGGCTCCAGAATATAAAAACCTAAATAAGGAAATTTTAGACTTTTGCTAATGATAAGCCCAAGACATTGCAAAGGTAAACAAATCCCTAGCAGCACTATGGGAGAGGTCAAGCAGCGGGGCGCAGATCAGCAATCAGGTCCCAGGTTCTAGGGGACGCCTCCGTCCACCAAGCTCAGATTGACAGGCATCGACCGCAGACAAATCGCCCACCTCTTGATTCAACAGAAAACACTGCCAAATAATTTATGTTTGACCATTTTCTCTTTGTTGTTGGTATATGAATGTTACCCCTCTACAGAATTTCTGATCTATCTTTTGGGGAATGGAAATATTTTATGGTGAATCAGATGGGGGGTTACATTTCAGATCATCAATTCTGTACTTAATTCTGTACCTTAAACTGTGAGGTCACCTCTTTAGGACCTTCTTCCTCAAGTGCCTAACGACAAACCAGTATCAAGTATTAAACATGCTGCAGCCTATTCGATTCTGACTCATGGCAAAGCCATCACTAGAATTTATGCAGAGAATCACAAGGTTTGCGTGGCTGGAGTATTTAGGGAAGCAGATTACAAGCCTTTCTTCAGGGAACCATCAACTTATGGGGGAGGGGGGTAGTTAGGTGCAAACTGTTTGCACCAATCATGTACAGCTAAATCAGTGGGTGGGCTTCCATACAAATTAAGGTCCTGAAACTTTGTTCCAATTATATCATCAAGATTAACTACTTTGAAGAGGCAGCCCTCCCCAACATCTTGAAAATCTTCCAACCTGAGAAGCTCGTCTTCCAGCACCATCTCAAAACAACGTTCCATTGCTCTTCATAAGGTTTTCATGACTAATTTTCCAACATGGACTGCTTCTTTTTAGTCATTCTTAGTCTGCAAACTTCATTGAAACCGGGACAGCATCACAAACTGACAGGGGATAGTAACACTAGCTATCTTGTATTGCCCACCTCTAGCATGCCAGTGAAACATTTATGTCCTCAATCCTCTCTTTCACTTTGCATAGGTTATTTTTTGTCCCACTTTACAGGTCAAGTAAGTGAAGCAATGTGAGATTAATTTGCAGACCAAAGAACACAGAGCATTTAAATGAAAATCCTGACACTACATCATATGCCAAGAGATGACAAAACTCTCTAGTACAAATTAATGTCTTCTACTTATAAATGCACATTATAATGGTATCACATACTCAAAAATTTAATGTAATAGTATAGTAGTTCACAGTATATTAATGTGGGTTACTCCCTCCCAAATGAATTTTTTTTCAAAGCTATGTATTTTTTAAACAAAATAACCTAATCAACTTCAAAGGACTCGTGATTACATTTAATACATTTGTCAATTCTGTCCTTTTTCCTCTTGGAAACATTTTTTAAACTTGTCTGTTTGGATGGCTGATGGCACCTACCTCGTTTTTGTCTTCACCCGTTCTACATTGACAAACCACGGTCCTTTCATGGCGCTCTTCACTTGCAGGAGCGTAAGGTATGCGGGGCAAGAGAAGCATGCTGTTTTCAGCCAAAACTGGTGCACTGTGACAGCTATGTGAGCAAGAGCATTGTCCTGGTGGCAAAACCGGTGGCCAGTCTGTCACACGTCAGGCCTTTTTGGTCACACAATGTTACACAACCTTTTCCACACATCTAAATAGAAAGTTGGATTTGCAGTCGGACTTGGTGGAATGAACACCAAATGCACTACAAATTGACACGTTCGTTTGTTCGGGAAGTTGACGGACATCCAGCATGAGGTTTGTCATCAGTCAACATTTAACCTTTTTTGAAATGAGAAAGCCACTCCCGCACTTGAGTTTTTCCCAGAGCACTGTTTGTCAACTGTATCCAACCTCACCACAGTTTCTGCGGCATTTTTCCATAAGGAAACAAAATTTCATAGCTGCATGCCGTTCTCATCAATCAGCCATCACAAAAAATGAGTTTCGAGTGAAACTACTTTTATGAATAAATTCACTGTGACCACAGAAAGCCTTCCCAGGTGACACCATTGGGTGCACTACCTCTGAGTGAGCTGCTGGATGCACACACGCACACACGTGTACTATGAAAGCTCCACCTAGCGGAGCTTTTATCCTGTTTTTTGGTTTGGGGGTTTGGGTTTGGATTTTTTTGGAGGGGTAGTTACATAACCTGGTGTCAGTTGGAGACTTGAGAGGATTAAGAGTGAAGGGGTGGAGTCTAGCCGTAAATCAGGTCACAGCCAATGATGCCTGTGCAGGCATGGCCTTCCCCTGAGGCTTCTGGGAAAATTCTAGCATTTCCTCCTTGGAGGCTGAACTCACTCTCACTACTTCACTTCCTTGGAGACGCGTATATATGGAACAGATATACCCACCATCTATTGATCCACTAAGGTACTGTACATACGCATGTACAAGCTGAGTTTTCCAGCACATTTTAATGCAGCTTTTTTGGTAAAAGTAGGTGCCTTGGCTGATATGCAGGTAGCCTTATACGCAAGTATAAATGCAATAGAGAATTTTGACTGTGTCCCCAAGTGTATTTGTGAGAGCGTCTAAAGGTGTTTACTAAGTGTTCATTGTGATCAGAATAGCATGCCCACCATGTTCATTTCTGCTCTGTTTTCTCTAAGTCCATCCATGGGTACAATTTAGAAATCTAAGAGAAACCACCAAGAGAATTCCTGAAAGCTATCTAATCTATCCCAGCTACATATTGATCCCTAAAACACTTAGACCTTCATATCCAATCTTTTCCTCCTTCCTTCTTCAGGCAAATGATCCATTAGCCTTTTTACTAAAAAGTATCACACAGCTTTTTCTTGTCAAATACACCCATAGTGCACAGGACATTCTCCACTAATTTACCCTTTTGCCCGTTTCTTATAAATCCCTTGCTCTTCCAGGAAGTGAATCATTGTTTTGAGCACCTTTTAATACACAACGTAAATCTCACTTAGATCTATTCTCTTTTTGCTCCTTATGACCTGTTTACAAAATCATACATAAGCAGAGGTTTTTTTTCTATCTTATTTATTCTCTTATCTCTGAATCATCTGGATTGCAAATCCTGACGCCACCATTTACATTCCTTGAGTGGGAGAAACTGACTACATACAATACACAGATTAGTTGAGATAGTTTATTATTTCATTCCAAACATACTGAAAACTATAAGGCATGGAAAACAAGGTATATACGTGGAACGCATTCATAAATGTTTCTTTCACTCATCTGTGAATGTGAATATAAGAATAGCTTACCTTTATATTCATTCAATAAGCAGACTTTTATAATAGAAAAAAATCACAGAACCACCAAACGAGTTCTCAGTATTGCTTGGAATTCTGATGTGCTGTGTTAGTCGGCATTCACTCTTTTTCTCCACAAAGTGACCGCTTATGGCAAGGTCAGCAGTTTACGAGAGAAAGATGAGACTACTGCTTCTGTAAATATGTATTACTTGAAGAATGCTCTGAGGGTCCTGATGAGTCGGAACTGACTCCATATCAGTGGCTCTCACTTTCAGTATTCCTGGTTGCATTTATCTTGGGTTTGATTTATCCAAAACTTATTTTTGATAAAATCAAGGAAAAATGGATTAGAAAAAGTCAGATTTTCTTAGTTAAAAATATAAGGCTCCTGATCAAAGAAATATGCAGAGACAAGTTAGTTGATGGATTTTAGTTGATGGATTCATGTCTATGCTTTATCTAACTTAATAAGGTGAAATTGGGGGGAAAAAGTGCTCTTATGCAGAAATTCTACATTGCTAAGTCAGAAATCAGGAGATAAACAGCTCATCACGCCAGTTGAAAGTGCGGCACCTGAACCAGTATATACAGAAGTACTGAAGGTGGCCTCAGCTTTTAGAGGTACTGTTGGTACTCTGCTGTGCAATTTATAACCATAAAGTTATTTAAAGGTATTATTTCCAGTCCTGCTTCCTGCTCTGGCTCCTTTGTTTACTGGTTGTGAACACTTAGACAAGTTTCTTAATTATTTATACACTGATCATTAGCAGTTCCTTGGGGAGCACTAGTGAGATAATGTAGATAAAGTCTTTAGCATAAGGGCTGAGCTCCGGTGGCGTAGTGGTTGTGTGTGGGACTGCGGCCCACTGGGACGGAGGTTCAATTCCAGCAGTGGGGCTGGGCCTCCTACTCCCACTGCCGGACAGCAGTGATGCCCGAAAAAAAAAAAAAAAAGTCTTTAGCATAATACTTAGCACATAGTAGTTACTGTCAATGTTATGTGTAAGCATCTTCTAGGCAGTTTAGCACAGAGGTCCCACGTGACAGAGCACAACTGCCTCACAGGGTGTTCTTGGATGTAATCTTACCAAAGGAGACCAGTGGTACAGTGGTTCAGGACTTGGTTTCTGTCAATAATTGAATTATTTTTTGCCAAAACACATGTATGCCTATTTGACTGGGCCAAAGGAGTCCTGGTGGTATGGCATTTTATTCATTTGGCTGCTAACAACAAGGTAAGCACTTTGAACCCACTTGCCTATGCAATGGCATTCACCTGTGTGAATTATAACAAACTCTAGACAGCTTTGGGAAGAATGAGAATTCCAGAACACTTCATTATGCTCAATGCAGAACTTGTACATGGATAAGGAGGCACTTCTATGAAGAGAACAAGGTTTAAAATCAAGAAAGGTATACGTCAGGGTTGTATCCTCTCCTCATACTTATTCAATCTGTGGAGGGAAATATTCAGAAAAAATGGATTATATACAGAAGCATGCAGCATCAGGTTTGGGGGTAGGCTAATTAACAATCTACCCTATGCAGCTGACACAGCTTGCTTTCTGAAAGTGAAGACTTGGAGCACATTCTAATGAAGGTCAGCGTTAGCAGTCTTCAAAATAAATCACATCTCAATGTAAAGAAGACCAAAATCCTCACAAGTGGACCAGTAGATAACATCTGGCTAAGTGGAGAAGAGATTGAGCTAGGCAAGGATTTCATCTTCCTTGGATCTGCAGTCACTTTTCAGGGAGACAGCAACAATAAAGCAAAAGACTTCTTGCACTGGGTAAGTCTGCTGCCCAAGCCCGCTTTAACATGTTGGAAAGAACGGATGCTACTTTGAGGACTAAGGTGCACCTGACCCAAGCTATGACATTTTCAATCATCTCATATCCGCGTGAAGTTAGACACTGAATAAGGAAAACCAGAGAAGAACGGATGCCTTTGAGTGCCGGTGCCGGTGGAGAATACTGAAAGCAAGAAGGACTGGCAAGAGAAGCACAAAAGCTGTACTTCTGGAAGAAGTACATCCACAATGCTGCTTCAAGGCATGGATGGTGGGACTTCAACTCCCACCCTTTAGACATGTCAGGAAAGATCAGGCTCTGGAGACGGTGTCATGCTAGGTGAAGGGGGAGGGCAACAAAACAGAGGAAGGCCCTTGACAAGATGGACTGACGAAGTGGTGGCAACAATAGACTGGAGCATAAGAAAAACTGACGCTGACTCATGACTGGCGGTGCTTCATGCAGTTGTATACTCCAAGGCACCTAAAACAGCAACAACTGCTCCATGGGAGAAAGATAAGGTTTTCTGCTCCCTGATAGATGCACCGCTTTGGAAACCCACAGAGGCAGTTCTCCCCTGTCCCAGAGGTTCACTCTGAGTTCGAACTGAACATTTGAGCTGGCCCATGATTCTCAATGATTTGACAGCGAAGGAATGATGCAACCACACGCTCCCTCCCCAGTGTAAGTTTGCATGTGGTCAGTAAATCAGTTTTAAGAGAATTAAAATGGGATGAAGCACCCCTACTTGGGTGGGGAAGGGAGGGGGAAAAAAATGACCTGATACCAAGGGCTCAAGTAAAAAGATGTTTTGAAGATGATAATGGCAACATATGTACAAACGTGCTTGATAAATATGATGCGTGGCTGGTTACAAGAGCTGTAAGAGTCCCCAATAAAACAACTTATTAAAAAGAAAAGAAAAGGAACACCCTGACTCAGGGTCACAGACCTGATGGATGGGGGCTTGCTTTCCCAAACGTGTGGGCTCACTTACGTGAGATAAAAGAGAAAAGCAAGCAGAGCAGGAGCTTTGGGCCCACGGTCCCTTCCGAGAGCCTAAGAGGAGACTGATGTCAAGACACATGGAAACCGCAAAGGGAGGCCAAACCCACACATGACGAAAGGAAGCCACAACCTGCCCCGCTGGGCTGATCAAGAGTGAAAGCCTTCCCCAAGAGCCGGCTCCAGGAATTCAGACTTCTGCTCACTTCTGCTCACCGGAACTGGGAAGACGACATTTCTGTTGGGTAAAGCCATCCACTGGTGGGATTTCCTTTTAGCAGCGCTGGAAACTTACAAGAGAATCTAGGACTAGGAATGGGGTGCTGCTTTGACAGACAGTTCAGATGTGGAGCACTTTTAAATTTGTAAAAAGAATAGAGGCAGAAACACAGTGCTGGATAGCAAAAGAGGAAATTACGTCCAAGAGACCACTGTAGAATTACCGCCATCAAAAGTCACTCTAGGCTTCCCTAGAAGCAGGAAGTAAGAACTGTAAGGGCAGAGACATGCAGTCCGTCAGAAGCGGTAACAGAGACATGGCGGCAGCAGAAGCAGGAGCCCGGCAGGTGATGGAGAGGAGCTGAAAGGGGCGGTTTGAAACTCGGCCTCTCAACAGGTGGAAGAGTGGGCAGCCTGCTCTCCTCCAGACGACAGTCGAGAAAATCGCACGAGGAAGTTCTCATGAGGCTAAGCACTGTCACATGGAGTCACGGTGAGTTAAAAGTCAACTCCGGGCCACCAAACAGTGATCTTTATGTAATCTACCACCACTCTTCTGTGGATCTGAATCACATTTTACTTAGCAGACAAGCTCTTATCCATTGTACCACGTGGGCTCCTTCATACTATAGTTAAAAAAACAAAAAACCACTGCTGTAGCATCAATTCTGACTCACAGCAATCGCATCGGGCAGAGCGGAGCTGCGCCCTGAGTTTCCAAGGAGAAGAAAGCCTTCTCTTTCTCCCTTGGAGGAGGTAGTGGTTCACACAGCTGACCTCGTGGCTAGCAGTGCAAGTGCAGCCCACTGGACCACAATGGCTAGTAGGCTTTCTATCAACACCATTCTTGCCGTTGTTACTACACAGGTAGAAGAAAATAGGTGGATGCAGATGTACCTGAGGGTCCCTAAATATGGGTCATTCAGGTGACCTAACTAAAAATAGAAAACCAAAACTACTTTCACTTTTGAATTGTCTGACTACTTTGAGTTCCTTAATTTTATTCTCTGCAATGAGCTCCTCACAGTCTTCCCTGGTGGCTTATTTGCCAAATTATCTTTTCAACTAAGATTTTCAAAGTAGACAAGCAGGGTCCATTTATAATCATTTCCAAACCAAGAGGCATTTATTCAATTCAAAAAGAGGCCCCTTTTTAAGACAGGAAAAGGTCAGTAGAAGGGCACTCCTATTCTCTAATGGCAACAAGATGCCCCAGGACATTCCCTGAACAAAAGCTTCCAAAAGAACAATAATCCTCGGAGAATTCCCCCACTTTGTATTCTCTGGCCTCTCTGGCCCAGCCTTGCCTGGGCAGTTACTTTTTTAGCTGCTATGAATGAAGGTCATGATCTCATTGAGGAAGCATCTCAAGCATGTTCATTTCATCTTACGCCAAAGAAGGGAAAAATTATTATCCACGTCTCAATAATAGCAGTACAAGAGGTCTTGTTCCTTCAGATGTCTCCATCAGCACTGCCCTCTGACTTCTCTTCCACTTCCCTTTGGATGGAAGTTCCTGGCAGGCAACATCTCTCTTCAGCCTGACAATCAGCCACAGGAATACAGGTCTATGTTCAGGGAGCATGGCGGTCGGCCCATTCAAGTGCTAACTGCCAGGTCGGCGGTTTAGACCCCCAGGCACATTGTTCAGGAGAAAGATTCGAGCTTTCTGCTCTCATGAAAAATTAAAAGGTCTCGGAAACCCAAAGGGGCAGTTCGCTCCACTGTGCACTATAGGATCTCTGTGAGTCAGAAGCCATCCACTCAATGATAAAGAATTTAACACCGGGTTTCATACGTTAGCCTTGTTCTTGCTTAACCGTGGCTGCACTCTTTTTCCCACATACGCTCAGCCGCTGTGACGTGCCCAAGCCTCGTTTCACCGGGGGAACACCATCACAACATTTGACCCGACGACCCATCAGTCCAGCCTGTCTCCATGCCGGTAAAACGGCCTATAGCCTCCCATGCTACTCCCGAGTTTATTAAATGAGTCTCGGTTCTGTCTCCATCTCTTCCTTGCGACACTTGGTTAACCATCTCAGCTAAGCAAATTATTTATATCTTACAATACATTTTACTCCTGCTTTTGTCTATTCTCAGCTTTGGAGAATTTCTGTCACTTTTAGAGTAAGAGGACAGTCACACAAGTTGATTTTAAAGCATTTATTTTTAAAAAAGGGAATTAAAGATAAGGAACCTGCTCACAAACTTCTTCTTTCTCCATCACTCACTGCCATCAAGTTGATGCTGACACACAGCGACCCTATAGGGTGGGGTCAAAATACCCCTGTGAGATTCCCAGGCTGTAACTATACGGGAGTGAAGAGCATCTTCCTCCTCCCACCGGGCCACTGGCAATTTTGAGCTATCTTACAGGTGTAACAGTCCAACTCGAAACCACTATTCCATAAGGCCTCCAAACACCCTTATCGCCATGCCGATACCAAACCAAAGCACAAGAGATGCTCTGCAACGAGTTTCCACTCCAGGTGAGTCCCCGTGTGGCAGAGAACTGCACTCCAGCTTTTGTGCCTTTCTGGACGCAGATCCCCAGACCTTTCCTCTGAGGGACCTGCTATCTACTCCTGCAAAGAGGTCCGTCTCAGGAATCGACAGGGCAGTTTACACCCCATCCTCGGGAGTTGCTGGAAGTCAGAATCGACATGATGGCAGTGCGTTTTTATTGTTTTGGGGACAAGAATAGCTTTACCATGTTCAGAGTTTACAAAAATCCAAATTGACTTAAAACTTTAAATAACTTAAGCTATTGCTAATATTCTTATTTGCAACCGTAGGATACTATTTAATAATTGCTGTAATTAGGATTTTTTTTCTTCTAGGTAACTGAAAATTCCATTTCAAGTTGGCTTGAAGAGCAAAGAAATTCATCAACACATCCAGACTACACAGGATACTAAGTAGCAACCGCTTATGAAATGTACTCAATTACTACTTGTAGCATAGAGATAAATAGCTCTAAAATCACTTTAAGCCATCCAATTGTTCTTTTTAACAAGCTGTGCTTTCCTGGCATTTATGAGGATGACCAGTGATGATCAGCATTTGTGGTGGAGGACACTTTTGATGATTATAGCCGTCACATTCTCAAGGAGCTAGTCCGAGAGTTCACTAAACAGCCAAAATTCTGCTACTGAGCAGTTCTGTATGCTCAACACAAATGAGAGAGAGTAGAGAATAACACTTTTACTGCTCTTAAAGATACTTTACAAGGTACTCTGTATTCTTAAATAAAACTTCTATCTAGACTTGGAAGCAGCCTGTTTTAATTCATATAAAATCAAATCTGGATAAGTGAACATATTTGCTATTACAATTCTGCTTTAAAACACAGACACCATTTCGTGGTCGTAAGCAGTTAAGAGAGATGAGAAGCTAAAACCAAGTTTATTCTCTATGTCAACTCCCTATTACTCAATGTGGAGGTTTGCTGCTATAATTCAGATGCTTTTTCTTTTCTGCTCTTCAACTAAAACATTGTCTAAGATCTCTGCTATTCCTTTTAAATGCAGAACATGTGGATGAAATTATGAATGGATGGAATGTTACAGAGAACTGCTTGAAAATATCATGCAGCCGCCAAGTCCTTAATGTTACAGTTAGTAGCATTACATAGCAGACTATTTACATCATATATTATCATCTCCAAATCTCTCAACTGTCTAAGCATCAGCATTTGTACATGAATCATCATTTGTACATGATAGTGGACTGAAGACTGAAATAAAACATTCAATCCTGCTGATGCCAACAGCTTTAGTAACATGTATTAAGATCCTGGAAATTCTTGGGGGTGTACAGGTAGGCTGCACTTGCAGGACAATGATCATCTGTAACATTTGAAAAGCCTTGAAAAAAAAAAAGCTGCAAAAGACCATGAAGACAAGGCATTTACCAACAATTCTCACGTCACACATCAAATTACCTCACAAACGTTAACAGCATATGCACCTAAGCTGTGAGTTCACCTCCTTACACACTTACTCGACTCTAAGAGAAGCTGGCAGAGATCTCCAAGAGTACAGCGCCGTCAGCATCTATAATCTAAACTGTGGGTAGCAAATCTCACCAACTCTTTTTAACTCTACTTCTACAGATGCTAATCAGAACCTGACAACTCCGGTACAATTTTTTAAAATGTCACTGCTGTCTAGCAAATATTTCTGTTCAAGAAATTAAATTAATCATTAAGTTGAGTTCCAAAACATCGGTTAATTAAAATGATACATGCAGTCCCTACTCCCTGTGGAAAAAACATATTGAGTGCAAACACAAATACATGAGAAGTTATAAATTCATGTGTGGCTTCAAAAGTTTGTAAAAAGATGAAAAAGTTCAAGGAATTTTACAATGTATTTCTTGAAGCTCCCTTAAACATTATCTAGACATTCTCTCCTAGGTTCACCCTAGAAACTAATTCCAAAGTTTTTAAACCCTAAAAACGTCATTTTGATCTTTACTATATAAATATAATACCACATATAGGGGCCATCACATTTGTCACATGGTTTAACTCCGTTATATCAGGTGAGCGAGTTAGAGCAGCTTTCCTAAAGACTAGTCATAAGAGGAGGTTGCCGGGCAGTACCATCTAAGTGGCGGGAGAAAAAGAGCATTTATTTTCCTTCACAATATTTGAGTGCAGTTAACTGTCTTCTGAAGAGAAATAATCATGCATTGTCAGCATCATTAGACTGACTGGAAAAATTTTTCATAGCAAAAACAAACACAAAGCTAGCAAGTAACAGAGGCTGAAAACAGTATAAACACTGTTCCCTAGCTTTATTCTGGAACAATGACTTTCAGCCATTCCTTTTCAAAATAAAGGTCTGATTTAAATTTCACATCTCCATGTTTGGAAACTGTTCAAAGTTTATACCATTTCTTTCCTCTTCCAACTTGAATATATATTTAGGTTCCCAAAGGAAAAAGCTTAAGGTTTCTTATCTGTAAACACTAGATCCACTGGGCACTACTATGGATAGGGACCAGGAGTAAATTTAACCATGGTGTTAGGTTGACCCCTATGTCTATCTTTGGATTCATTAGAATACTTCAGTCATAAAAATGTGTTTGCTTGCATCCTTTAGAAAATTTAGGAAATAAACTGCAAAACTGCACATTGAAAGATAACAGCAAAGCACTACGATCGGGTAAAATTTAAATAAAAATCACTGAACATTCAGCAAATGGCATGAGGATTCTAAAGATTTGGAACTTGAAGCTCAAGAAAAACAGGGACAATTAACATTTACCAAACTACCCTAGGAAATCTCAGAACACTTAATTGTCTTGCCATAGTTAAACAAAAACAGGTCCTTTTGTGTGGCACAATGGTGAATTAGAGGCTTAAAGGCTAACCAAAAGGTAGGTGGTTCAAATCCATCCTGTGGCTCTAGCGAGTTGAAACACTCAATCCCACCTAATAACAGCAATCTGCTGGAAGAACTTCCTAGATGGAGCCCTCTTGGCACTGTGGGTTACACCGTGAACATCATGATGGCCGCCAAGTCGGGTGTTCTAACCCATCAGCTACTCCACAGGAGAAAAACAAGGCTGTCTGTTCCCAGAAAAATGTACCTCTTGAGAACACAACAGTACGTAGGATTGATAAGAGTCAGAATTGACTCAATAGCAGTGATTTTTAAATATGTACATATATATATAATTCCAGTATATGCAATATGCATACACACACACTTTTTATCCACTGCCACTGTGAGCTTAGTGTAACCGGGTAAGGGAGTAGAAAGCCCAGTCTTTTTCCAGTGAAGCTGTTGGTGTTTCAAATTGCTGACCATGCCGATCGGAGGTCAACGTATAACCATGATACCACCAGGACTGACTATAGCCTAACCAGAAGGTGGACAAGTATTTGCATCTACATATGTGTGTGTGCATAGAGAGAGATAGAGATTTCTTAATATGTATCAAAATCTTTAGGGTACAAAAGAATCACCAAGTCTCAAATATAACTTAGGAAAAACATTCATTACCCCTTAGGACAAAGAGAGATCATCCGGCCAAGGGAGACCATTAATACAAGCTACTAAGGCATTCAAGGGTTTACTAGAGACTCGCGACTGAAATAGGCGTTGGAAGGACAAAGGAAACTGTCACAGAAGTTTGGCTGGCTGCAAAGCAATACATCACAGTTGCAGGTGGGGCTGTAGCGACAAGAATAGGAACATGAATGGGACACACTGCTCCAGGGAAGAGCTCACAAAGTAAGTCCAAGGCTTTCCTATTAAGACACTCGTTTGTGGATTGACCTGTGACTGTGTGACCCCAGTAAGGTCATTCCCTTCAAGAACACACCCAGGCCAACCCCTAAGGGAAAATGCCTCTCCCTGGGCAGCTTAGGGTGGTGGTGGTGGTAATCTACTTTCCAATGACCGTTCTAATCTACTTTCTACAGATTGTTCTCCTTCCTGGTTAGTGGTCAGAAAGAAACTCATGTATAGACTCTCCAAATGGATTTGGGGTTTTCACTACTGTTGTATGTGTGCATGTGTTCAGTTAGCTGTAATATGCTAAATAATTTTTATTCACGAAATACTGACTCACTACTATCATATAGGTATTCTAGAAACAAACATTCTTACCTTACACCGGAATCTTGTTCATAATCTCAAGCCATTTGAGTGAAAAACACTAAAATTTTTACGACTAAAAGCCTAGTGCAATCGTCTCATCGCCCTAATGCTCACAGTGGGCTAGTAATGATGTAAAGGAAAACTTCCTAACTTTGCAAGTGGAAAAGCTGAAACCATAGGCAAGGAAAACATTTTGAGGAGGATGATTCATAAAGTTAGTTTCAGAGAGTAGTGATAGTTACAATCTCTAATTCACCAATTCAGATGAAATGCCCCAAGTTTGGGGCTTTTTACCATTCAACTCTCAAACTTGCAATACCTACCTTTGGGTAGGGTGTAACTAGATGATACACAACAAAAATCAAAGCAAACCCATTGTCATTGAGTTGACTCATAAGGGCTTTCCATAAGGCATAGCAGAATGTCCCATAGGGTTTTCTGGGCTGTGATCTTTATGAAAGCATATTCCACACGTGCCTGATGGATTCCACACCCATTAGCTGAACACAGTTCTTATTTTGCCTAGCAGTCAAGTACTTAGCTACTGCCCCACCAAGATTCCTTAGAAGATAGGTAGGCAATTTCACTTCATTTAAAAAAGAGAGAGAGAGAGAGAGAGAGAGCTGAGCCCCTGTGGTGTAAGTGGTTGAGTGTGGGACTGCGGCCCTCAGGGCTTGCCCGCTCAAATCCAGCGGCAGCTCTCAGGAGCAGCGCTGGGTAGCTTCCACGACCACCAGAGGGCAGTGATGCCCAAAAAAACAAAACAAAAAACGAACAAACAAAAAAGTTAAATTAAAAAGAGTCTGCATTAGAGATAAAACTGAATTTCTGACTGATCTGGAACTTGGAAGCAGCAAGGAACCTTAACTCCTGGGTGAAAGACTGAGACCACCTCAAATTCTACTCCTTCCAGCCAAAGCGCGAGATCTACATATCGGGATCACTTTGAAAGGAAGACATGCAGGGCACGTTTTCCACTTTAAGTCCATGACCCAAATCTGAGCCGTTTGAGAATACCTAATTGAATTACTCAATTTAGGTGGAAAACCATCTGCTCAAAGCCCAAGTCTTCCATTCTTAATGGCTATGAAAACAAAGAAAGACGTCCAGGTCAAGGGATTAAAATTGAGAGTAAATCTAGTGCAAGTGAAGGAGACAAAAAGCAGCAAAATGTAGGCATTTGAAATGAAATGTCTGATCAGTGCCCCAGCGATTGCACTGCAACTAACTCTGATAAGAAGGGTGAGCCAGAGACTTCCCTCCCAGAGCACTCCTGCATGCTCCCAAGGATGCCCAACTGTTACTCTGCTAGCTAGTCTGTTTTATTACTTTGCCAAGATGATCATCTTAGTTACCTAAAAACGTTCATTGCAAAAGAAACCCCTTGCTGAAGCCCAAACTGAACCAAGAGTCCCTTTGCAATTACCCTCTGCAACTTCCCAGTCCCTTTCATGCCTGGCTACTAAGCTCAGTCTCGTTTGGCTGCTTGCCAGGTTCCTCTCTTCTTTCCCTGTCAGTCTTAAAAACTTGGAAAACACTCACGGGCTGCTCAAGGAAACCTTTTAATTATGCAGTGGGGCTGTACCTTGGCCGGTCCGTTGTTTCCTGCAGGGCTTTTCAAGGCAGTGACTTCCTTTCCTAAATCGGTGTGTTTTCTAGCAAGGCGGCGTGTTTTGAGCAGGAAGGAGGGTGACTTAGAAAGAGAGCACCCATTTGCAAATCAGAGAAGTTGCCAACTCTTCGCAGTCCCCTATCTCCCAGCATTCATACCTTATTCTCTCTGCCTTTTGCATCTACTGGGTTACCTACGAAGTCGTCAGCCTCAATCTCCACAGAAATTATCCGAGAACTGATCAAAACCGTTACATTCTGCAAAACCATGTTAGTATCAAAAACGTGGAGGCTTTTCTTTTTTTCCTAAATAAATGTATGGACTCTTCCCTCCCTGATGGCATTCTACTTTGCCAAACTCTGCCAGAGTGCATTCAGATGCTGATGGGAAATGAAAGTCAGGCGAACTCTGCACAGAAAGCCGCGCTGTGGAAACCCTGACCCACAATCTACACCGCCGGGGGTGGGGGGAGTGGGTAACCCCACGTCTCCCAACCCGTCCACACCAGCCCCTCCGTGCCTTCCGGACTCACTCGACGGCCGCACGCTGGTTCCAGATGCGCGTCCAGCTTCCTGCTCACGTCCCGGGCCACATCGTAAACACATTCCGAGAAAGCCAGGCGCCCAGGCTTCCCTCCCGCACGCCCCAAGGCAGCCAGGCAGCCCCAGCCGTCGCAACGCCCGGACCCTTGCTAGGTTCTGGCCGGTGCCGGGAGTCCGGCCAGGAAGTGGACCTGGACAAGGGAGCCTGGTGGCGGTCCGCGAACCCCCACAGCGCCGGGCGCCCCTCGGAGTGTGAGCCGGGTTGGAGGCGCTACCAGACCCACCCAAGCACCGAAACCAACCGGACCCCGCCTCTGGGCTATCTAAACGTCCCCCCCCTCCCCGTCTCTACCCCC